>CAUYLG010029014.1:0-104763 GCA_963573385.1 Cacajao melanocephalus
TGGAGTGCAGTGGCATAATCTCGGCTCACTGCAACCTCCGCCTCTTGGGTTCAAGTAATTATCCTGCCTCAGCCTCCCAAAGAGCTGGGATTACAGGCGCCCATCACCACACCTGGCTAATTTTTTACTTTTAGTAGGGACGGGATTTTGCCATGTTGGCCAGGCTGGTCTCGAACTCCTGACCTCAAGTGATCTGCCCACCTTGGCCTCCCAAAGTGTTAGGATTACAGGTGTGAGCCACCGCGCCCAATCTTACACATTTCTGTTGTGACATTTCACATGTAAAATATATCCAAATGAAACCATCACTGTACCAACAAGCTTGTCCCTCTTGCATTCTTCAGTGCCTTATGTGACACCATCATCTATCCATTTACTCAGGATTAATATTTATGTCACCTTAGGATTTCCCTTATCTTTGTAGCTGTACTCTGTTAATTGCAACTTGTTAATATTTGAAAGTCCACTGCTACTGCCTTACTTTAGACATTTATCATCTCCTAGTTGTACTGTTATAATCGTCAACTTGTTTCTATTTGTTAATCTTATCCTTAGAATCTCTGTTACTAGCACTAAAATCTAGATTATACCAGTTTATACCATATTGCTTAGAAGAAAAAAAAATCCCAAACTCAAAGGTAGCATTCAAGAGACTTCAGGATCTGGTGTCAGGCTCACACCAATACTAATAATTATGTAAATAAGAAAGTTATTAAAAATAGAGGTATCCAATTTCACTGTAAGTTTCTCTCTTCAACTAATTCTGTATGTTTCTTCTTACTTTCAGAAACAAATGTCTCAAGTGAATCACTTTTACTTGCTGTCTTCATTACCTCATGATCTATCCACTTCATTATTATTTTAATTTTAATTTTTAAGTAAAGTTGTATAAATTTAAGGTGTAAAATGTGATGTTCTGTTATATGTGTGTGTGTATATATATGTGTAGGTATATATATATATATGTATATATATACACACATTGTGAAACAATTACCACAGTCAAATTAATTAACATATTCATCACCTAATATAGTTACCTTTTGTGTGTGTAGTGAGAAACTTAAAATCTACTTAGCAAATTTCAAGCATATGATACAGTAGTATTTGATTTTTCTACATTTGGTTTATTTAACTTAGCATAATATACTTCAGGTTCATGTATGTTGTTGCAAACAGCAAAATTTCCTTCTTCATTGTTTAAGGCTGAATACTATTTCATTTTACATACAGTTGGCCGTCTGTTTTCTCAAATGATTGGATCCAGGATCCCTGAAGATAACAAAATCTTTGAATGCTCACGTGCCTTATATAAAATAGCGTAGTAATGTCAGCTCTCCCCATCCTCAGATTCTGCATCCACAGATTCAACTAATCTTCAATGAAAAATACATACAGTTAGGCTTCCCTATGGGCAGATTTTGATCTGTGACTGGTTGAAGCTGCAGATGTGAATCCTTTGAGTATGAGGGCCATCTGGATATAGAGATGGAAACAGAGATAGAGAGAATAGAGGTAGAGGTAAAGAAAGAAGTAGACAGAGATAGAGAGAGAGACAGATCACATTTTCTTTATCAATTTATCTGTCAATAGACACAGGTTTTTTTTCTGTATCTTGGCTAATGTGAATAATGTTGCTATAAACAGAAATGAAGATATCGCTTTGACATACTAATTTACTTCCTTTGGATATATACCCAGAGATGGGATTGCTAAATCATATGGTAGTTCTAGTTTTAATTTTTGAGTAACCTCAATACTGTTTTCCATATAATGTCTGTTTCAATTTACTTTCACACCAACAGTATGCAAGGGTTCTCTGTTACCTACATTTTCAGTAATACTTTGCATCTTTTGATTTTTGTTAAAGTAGCTATCCTAAAAGGTATGATGTGATATTCCACTGTGGCTTTGATTTGCATTTCTCTGATAAATAGTGATGTTGAGTATTTTTTAAAAATATACCCATTAGCCATTTGTATTCCTTCTTTAGAAAAATGCCTATTCAGGTACTTTGCTCATTTTTATTTCAGTTGTTTCCTCAGTATTGAGGTGTTTGAGATCCTTATATATTTTGAATAGCAATCCTTTATGAGCTGTATGGTCTGCAAGTATTTTCTCCCAGTCCATATGTTATCTCTTTACTCCGTTGATTATTTTCTTTGAAGTGTATGATCTTTTAATTTTTATGCAATCCCATTTGTCTATATTTGCTGTTGTTGCCTGCGCCTTTAGGGTTAGCTTTAAATAATCATTGCCTAGACTAATCCATTTACTTGTTAAACCACTCCAGTTTGTTCCTACAGCTCCACCATGAATGTTTCCATAAAATGGCTTACTTTATGATTACCATAAACCTTTATATTTGTCCAGTTAATAGTTTTTGTCTTCCTTTCACTAGATAGCTCCATGACATTTTACAGAATTGACTACTCTCTCAGGAACACTCCCTTGGCTTCTGAAAAGCCACATATTCCTGTTGCTCTTTCTGGTCTTCTTGCTACTTTTTTCTTATTCTCCTTTGCAGTTTCATTATCTTACAGCTGACCCTTAAAAGTTGGCTCCTTGTTCCCCTTTTTGTCTCATTTTTCCTTAGACAATCTAATATACTCCCCGAGTTCAATTATAAACAGAAGACTCTTATAATATTATGAGTCTCTAACACAGTTCTTTACTCTGAGATTCAGAACTGCAAATTCAACTGTCTACGTGATAAATACACTTGAATGTTTAATGGGCACCTGAAAATCAACATACCCAAAACTTAACTCATCATTTGAACCAAACAGCTTCTCTGTCTGTATTTCCTGGCTCAATAAATGTAACTAATTATTTAGCCAATAGTTCTAGCCAGAAATCTGGGCAACATCCATAACTTTGTCTTTCTGAACATTTACATCCAGTTAATTACTCAGTCCTTTCAATATTTACTCTTACATATTTTTTCTAGTACCTCCTCTCCACTACATACAACTACCATCTGTCTTTTCTAGCTGAAGTAAGCAGCAGGGTTTACTCTAAGGCTCATGCAATCATGAAAATGGCAATGGGGGGAATGTTTTCAAGAACAATTGGAACAATGAACTTTAATATCATGTGGATTCTTTCTCTGTAATTCATCTACTCAGCTTGATTTTCTCCACACTGTAGAAAACATATCCACCCGTAGTTCTCATACTTCGCACATTTATGTGTCATACCCAGAAAGAGACTATATGTCTTTCCAGTGCTCCATTTTGAAAACAAAAAACAAACAAAAAAACAAGTTAATATTTTGTTTGTCTAGGCTTCAATCATGTGCCTATCTTGGAATCAATGATATGTAACTGTGGAGTCAGAGTACTAAGATTTGCCCCCCTTTGGTGATCTGTACCTAATCCATCAACTGTGGCTAAGGAAAAAAGGGATATGAAAGTATAGAAGGCTTTGCTGAAACTTCTTCATTTAAATTGAGGTTCACAAGATTTAGCAAAGAATTTTCCATAACCTAGTACTTGAAAGTAAGTTAATTGTGTGTGTACATGTGTGTGTGTGTGAGAGAGAGAGAGAGAGAGAGAAAGAGAGAGAGACAGAGAGAAATGGTGAGAATGTTGTGAGTATAGTAGTTTAATAAAATGCATATAGATAAAATTTCCTTCCTTCATTTTATCTTAAGTTTTAAAGTGGAGATCTTTCTTTTAAAAATTCTAGTAAGTTTCTTTTTATCTCGTGGAAACATGAGTTAATACTTAAAAAGAAATCTGTTTGTTTTGGAAAATTGAACACATCAGACTCTTAATTGTGTATCCATCACAAATTATGTTATCTAAGTAGAAAACATTAATTTCAGAGAAACAGTGCTTAAGTTTTGCATGCTGATGAAGTCATGGAATCCTCTTCTTTAGGCATATCCATGAAAACAACCGAGACAGAGTTAAATAAATTTGTATAGAAAAGAGATGCAACGAAAGGTGTGCATTTGCAGCAATTTGGGCAAGGCATAAAACTCACCAGCCTACTAATCCTCATTTTGTAGTAGTGCCTTGATGTTCATAGTGATGCTTGTGGGAAATGGAGCTCTTAGTAGAACCTGAGGCCACTGAAAGTAGCAGTTAGTGTTCCCTTAGTGTTGGCCACTGGGTAGATATTCTTCTAGAGATGTATTTATGTTATTATTTCTCCTGACCCATAGCATCCAGGTGACTGAGAAGAACTACATCTCAATATACCACTCCTCTAGTGACTTAAACATGAAATGCCACCTGTCAAAATATGATTCATGCACACAGATTCTTCATCTCAGCATCTTTCGTTAAGTACACATCTTTCATATTGAACTATTTTCTTCCCTCTGCCTTCACAGTCTGACTCCCTGAATTATCTAAGCAGATGAAGTAGACAGATCATGATTAAAAAGTTTACTTAAATGCTCAAATCGATATTTCTTCCCCCAGATTTTTTCAAGGTCTCTGTGTCTGTGCTCAGGTATGTCTTAAACTCTCAGGCAGGCAGTTGACAATTCTTCCTCAGCTTTCACTTCCTGTGTGTGTAGAACCCTATGATCAGTAAAGCATGAAAACTTTGAGTCTTTTCCAGTGTTCTTTGGTCACTCACATAGCCCTCTATTTATGTATTGCCTTGTAGGTCCTCAGAAAAGCATGCAGTTTTTCAAAGCCCCATAGGAATGTCTCGTTCCACAGACCTTCATTTTATGTTTTTCACCAGTATCTTCTTAACCCTAACTGCTATCATCACTTCATACAGCCGCAAATAAAGAATTTGATGTTTTGTTGTTGTTGTTGTTGTTGTTGTTGTTAAGATAGAGTCTTGTTCTGTCATCGAAGCTGGAGTACAATGGCACAATCATGGCTCACTGAAGGCTCAACCTCCAGAGCTCAAGTGGTCCTCCCACATCAGCCTCCTGAGTAATCTGAGGCTACAGGTGCATGCCACCATGCCCAGCTAATTTTTGGATATTGCTTTTCACAGGTAACCTGGGGATAAGACTTTTCCACTAGAGAGAGCTCAGAATCAGATTAAGTAAAGACAAGCTCTATGTTTTTTTTTCCCAAGTAGTGTTTTTAGTAAGCTGCCAGAAAGGTCAAATGATGACAATTCTTTGGATACTGGGTGTTGAGAGTTCTATACCAATTCTGCATTCCACAGTCTGCTAGGTTGGTAGTTTTAGCAACTATTGCGGTTGTGAGACTGTTTACAAGGCTTCTGTGGCACTCTGGAGTGGGAAATGGGAATAAAACGACTAAACTCTACCAACCTCACTGATCTTACTCTTCTGGTTGTTTTTCTTCGATAAACATTTCTTGGATTTTTGCAAGCCTTTTGTTAATTTCTGTAATTCTGAAACAATTAATTTTGATGACATTTGCTATCATTTCATTGCTTTCATGGAAGAATAAAAGTTTGGAAATCCTTACTCTGCCATTACAGAAGCGATTCTATCCCAGATGTTATTTTAAATCAGAAATTCTCTTGATGTTTTTACAGGTGGCAACTCTTTCATAAAGGGAGGCTCCTTTTTTAATGTCACCAAGTTGAAACCAATTCTTAAATATACCTTCATTTTATGTTTATTATTCACAATAAATGACTTAATTTTGGCATGGAATTGTGGTGGCATAGTGCAGAAAAAGTATTGTCATTCTGGACTGTCGTTCTTTTTATCAGAAAATTGTGGGAGGTATAATAAGTGATCATAAATGTTTCTTTTAACTATTAAGGTGTCTTGATGGGCTTTTTGCTTCTGGGGTTTAATCTACTCTGCAAATATCATAGGCCTGCCAAAATTGGACCTATAGGAGTGATTATGACAAAAGACAGTAAGTTTTGAAATGAAAAGTGAGATAATAGTGTGTGTGTAACCTAATGAAGTTCTACGTTTATAAGCAGGACACTCTATGCTCCTTACACAGGCATGACTTTTAGTCATGCCACAGAGGACATATGAACCCCATCCATTTCAAATGAAACAACTTCAGACAATCACTTTTTATTGTTAAAATCAGTGACACAGTTCTTGTGGCTGACAGTCTCAGAGGGACAGGCAATTAGATCCTCTGTTGAGTGACTCCAGTGAATTTCAATGAAGCACATGCACTCTCAGGAAGAGATACACTAACCCAGATAATTCGGTTCTCAGAAAGTGGGTTAGATTCTGACATGTGAGAAAATAACCCCTGTAGTACTTCATGGAAGGGCTTGGGTTGGGGATGGCCTGGGAAGCATACAAATTCTTCTTACCCTCAAAGTGCCCTAGCAGAATTCTGAAGAAATTCTGTACAATTGCCAAAATAAGCTAATTTTTCTACAAAGTATGTCGTTTTCACATAACAAATTCTTTTTGAGGTAAAGTGATCCAAGGGCTGATAGAGAAAGGGAAAATCTGTTGACTTCAACTTGGCCAGGGCTGGCACCAAGAAGAAAGTTTGCTTTACAACAATGGGTTTATGGAATTCCCATTCATTGGAAGCCAGTGATTTTATAAGCATAAGAACGAATCCCATTAGACACCCTATGAGAATATCCTTCCTGAAAGATGCAGTATGGGACAAGACAAAGTCCATTTGCTTATGGATCATGCATTATAGGAGGTAAGACAGACAACAAAGATATAAACAAACACATATCAGTGCTAAGTACTGAGCAATGGTCAGCCCTGTACTCAAATATTTATTACTTAAGTGCCACTTCCTCTGTACCTTTTTAAAATGAACAAAATTGGCACTGAATCTACCTACCTTTATTCATGTCTCTCTCTCTCTCTCTCTCTCTCTCTCTCTCTCTCTCTCTCTCTGTAGTTCTCTATCCATGCATTTACTATGAATCAGGGGTTGTTCTCTAAACTCTTTGCTTGACTTATTTGTCCCTCACTAAATTTCTATGAGCTTGTTTGATTCCCCATTGATTAGATGAGAAAATTGAGGAATAAAGTGGTTGATTTTTTTTCTTAATATGCTACTGGAAGTTCTATGCAATATCTTATTTAAATTGCTTGCATTAATAATGCACAATAAGATTGTCCTCTAGTTTTCATTGTGTTATGTTTGTGAAACTTTGCAATCTACGCAATACTTACTTTATTAAAACATGTAACCTTGACATTTGTCTGTGTTCTATGCCTTTTTAAATAGTATTGAAATTATCTTTATGTTCTTCATTTTGAAAAACCTCTCTCTGAAATTATGAATGGGAAATTCTGGGGAGGATTAGCTCTGAAAAATATTTTTAGTTTCTCCCATAGTTACTAGTTACATAACTGTTTAGGTATTATTTATGATTGTGAATAAATTTTGATAATTTATATTTTTCTAGAAAGTTATTTTATCCAGTTATTTAATTTGCATTAGATTTGTGCAAATAATTTTCTTATACTTAAAACATTATTAGCATTTTAAATCATGTTCCTTATGTAATTTGTAATTTTCTATAGTTTTGATTTCTCAATTATTTGGTGATTATATTAGCTAGTGATTTCTATATCTTCTCAATTTTTTGGCACACCAAACTCTTGGAAGTAGTTTATTGTTCTTCTATTTTTCACTTTTCTTAATCATTATTATTTGATTTATATTAATCATTTATTTTTTGCTTTATAAGTTACTTTAAGTTACTCTAATTTTCTTTACTTACTACATATTTTCTTTCTTTCATACTTAATGGTGTAACTTTATATAACAATGTAACTTCCTCTGAGATAGCTTTGGTTAAGTCTTTTGATACATCTTCTTTTTATTATCTCCATTTTCAGATAGTTTATAATTTTAATTTTAGTTTTCTATGTAGCACAAGAACTGTATACCAAACAATTTTTTTGTTGCTAATAATTTCTACATCATTATTTTGCTCTGTTTGTTTTTATTTTTGCTAGTTTTATAGCTCGGCAGTTGGAACATTTGGCCTGTATATTTTCTATTTTGGGGAATTTGCCAAGATATTGTCCACACCTCACTATTTGTATATGGGTGCTTGAAAGAAACTTTATTGTCTAATTACAGCATACATTGTTTTATGTACATAGTTGACCTTATTAACTATTTACAATAATTATCTACATTATTGGTTTTTGCTTATTTGATTTGTGATGAGCTACAACACATGATTTAAAATCTCTATAACTAATAAGTTTCTCTCCATTTCTTCCTGAGAGTTTGGTCTATGAATGTGATGCTATGTTATTTGTGCATAAAGTTTCAGGGCAGAGAACAGCAAGCTCTTCATTATGGATTGTTACCATTTTCAGTACAAAATATCTCTTTTAAAAATGTCATTACATTATTTCTCTTAAATTTTTCAATAATATTAATATCATTGTCTGGTTTATTTTTCCTTACATTTATTCTAAACATATGTGTACATGTGCACATATGTCCTCCCTTATTTTCAAATTCTAAGTAAATTTGCTTTACTCATTTTTGAATTATCAATGATTGTACTATTTATTATCTTAAATTTTATTATCTTTTCATCACTATTATGTATTAAATACTTAAGATTTAATACATAATCTTAATTTGCTTTCTTAATTTGCTTGATCTTCATGGGTACTAATGCTTAAGTGCTGCTTCCTTTGTACATATTTTTGACAAATAAAAGTTGTATATATTTATTGTGTACAAACTAATGCTTTAAAATATGTATACATTGTGGAACGCCTAAAGTGAGCCAATTAACATATCCATTATTCCATATATCCTTTTTGTGGTAAGAACATTTAAAATCTACTCTATTTGCAATTTTCAAGAATACAATATATCATTATTAAGTATAGTCACCATATTGTACAGTAGACCTCTTGAGCCTATTCCTCCTATATAATTAAAATTTTGTGTCCTTTGACAAACATTTTCCTAATTTCTTCATCTCTGCAAGCCACTGGTAAATAGTATTCTATTCTGTATGAGCTCAATATTTTACACTCTACCATACAAGGGAGACCTTGAAGTATTTGTCTAACTAATACTTTTTTTCTTTCATGAACTTTTTTGAATTATAAAATTATAGAGTCTTGATCTTTGTTTTCTTTCAAAAAATTCTGTATGTTTTGTTCCAGTGACTTCTGGCATTGAATGTTCATGTGGAAAACTCGTAATAATTTCTACCCTTGCGTAAATGATGTGCCTTTTTCCCTGTCTAGAGATCCACTGAATTTTTTATAATTCCCATGTAGTGACTTCCCCAAGATACATTGCGGAGTTGATTATTTCATATCATTTCCCTGAAACAGTGTGTCATTTGGACATTCAAGTATATGTCTTTCATTATTTCAGAAAATTTCTCTGCTATGAGTATTTAAATGCTGTTTATTTGTTGTTGTTGTTGTTCTGTTAATTTCTTCAAGAACACAAATTACGTGAATGCTGAACCTTGTCATCTAAACACATAACATTCTCTCTTCTAAATTCTGTCCCTTTATTATGAATATGTGTCTGCTTGCGTCTTTGCATGTCCTTGCGTTTGTGCAATAATTTCTCCAGCCTGGCCTCCATGGCTTTCTAAATGGTCTTTTCCATTTTTTTTTTGTCATTTCTATCATTTCTTTTATTCCTCTGACAATTTTACTGTTCTATGTGCCTCTTTAACCCTTTTACTTTACTTTTCATATATTTTTTCTTTACTATAAGGTATCCATATATAAAGGATTCATATTTTGTAACGTTTTATTTTATTTCCCTCCATATTCAATTACTTAATGAATATTTATTGAGTTCCTACAATGTGCCAAGCATTCTTTTAGATATAGGGGCTACAGTAGCACATAAACAAATAAAATTGCCTTCATAAAGCTTATGTGCCAATGGGAAGAGATATATAATAAATGGCATGCATAATACAATGTACAGTATATTAAGTGCTGAATGTAAAAGGAAAGCAGTAGAGATGAAGTATAAGATATTGTGGGAGACAGTGGAAATTTTAGAGTAGTTGTTGCTGTAAGGTTGTTATTTAAATGAAAACATAAAGAATGTGAGGAAATAAAGAATTTTGATAATGAGGAAAAAATGCTCCAGGCAGAGGGAAAAACCAGTGCCAAGTTTCTAGATGGAAGTTTGCTTGGTATATTTGTTTAACAGCGCTGAGAAGCCTATAGTGGAATGAGTATGCGTAAGACTAATAATAGACTGCTGTTAAAATGTAAGGGTGTGGAGCAGATCATGTAGGGTTTATAGATCATTGTGAAGTCTTTCGTATTGTAAATAGAAAGATAAATAAAATTTTGATAATTTTGATGGATGTTGATCATAGAAGGGATATCATTTAAATTACATTTAATACAATCATTCTGGCTGCTCTCTGTAAAACTGACAAAAAGGAAGAAAGGGTAATAGAAGGACAACTAAAAATGAGTTTATTGCAATAATCCAAGTAATAGAAGAGGATGATGAAGATCAGGGTGATTATGGTGGGAATGATGAGAAGTAGCTAATTTCTGGATATATTTTGAAGGTGAAGCTAATATTTTTATAGATGGATTGAATGTGGAGTGAGAAAAAAAAGGGAGTAATCAAGGAGGGATAGCTTAGTAACTGGTCTGAGCAACTGAAAGAAGTTGTCATCAGCTGAGATGGAGAATTCTTAAAGAGAGGCAGTTTGAAAGTGAAAGTTTAGTAGGTCAGTTTTGGAGTTGTTAGGTTTAATATTTCAATCAATCATACAAGTGAAGATGTTAAGTAGATGTTGTGATATGACAATTTAGATTTCCAAACAGAAGTTTGTGCAGTAGGTATACACTTGTGAGTAATCAGTGTATGGATTATATTTAAAGATGAGATGACCCAAGTAGTAACTATAGATATAAAAGATAATAGGCAAAAGGACAGAAGTCTGGTATTATGGGCTGAATGTTTCTGTTTTCCCAAATTCATTTGGGAAATCAAATTTCCAATGTGATGGTATTAGGAGGTGGGTCTTTTAGAAAGTAATTAGATCATGATGGTAACTCTCATAATGCAACTGGTGCCCATATAAGAAGAGGCCAGAGATCTACCTGAGTGTCTTTCTGCCATGTGAAAATACAAGGAGAAATCAACAGTCTTTAATCCAGAGGAGGGCTCTCCCTAGAAGCTACCCATGCTGGCACCCTGATCTCAGACTTCCACCTTGCAGAACCGTAAGGAATAAATGCTTGTTGTTTAAGCCATCCAGTTTATGTAATTTTGTTACAGAATCCTGAACTATGTCACTTGGGATTTTGCAGCCTTTAGAAGTACAGAAAATAAAGAGCAAAGAGAATATTGACAAGAAAGTTGCAGTTAGGTGAATATGTCTTTGAAGCCCATTAAAAAATAAACTTCAACACAAAGAGGGTGAAATTCTTCAGATAGACCAAATAGTATGATACATGATCATTAGATGTAGCAATATAAACTTTCTTTGTGACTTATATAAGCGCAGCTTCAGAGGCATAATAGAGGCAAAAGCTGATTATTTCAGGTTAAAGAGAAAATAGGAGCATGGATTTTGGAAATAATAAATCCAGATGATTTCTTTTTGGAGTTTGCGGTAATGAAAATGTGAAAAATGTACAACAGTTCAAGTGGAATGTTGAATCAAAAGGAACCTTTTTAAGAGGATAGCACTTCTTCTTCTGTTGTATATTATTTATAGTCTTGCTCTGATCATGATTTCTCCCTTTGGAGGAGGTATCTGTTCTTAGGTTTGATCATCCTTATGGCTTAATATTTCCCTCATATCAGTGTCAGTTCTTCCTGAGCTTTCAACTACTTAAACCAGGGTAGAGAGAACTGAGGACAGTGATTTTGAGTAGCAGATATCTTTAATTTAGTCATATTATTTCAGAGGACTTTGTATATAAATGTTTTCCTCTTCTAGGGATATACTTCTTTAGTTTTATTGCTATTTGTCCCCCTGAAATAAGTAGATCATAGAAGGCAGTTGTCATTTGGCTTTCCTTGTATCTCGTTGTTTATTTGGAGATCTTCATTTCATTTTTATTATTTTATTCAGTTGATCTTGGTTAGAAGTTATAAATCTTATTTTACTTTTCACTATTTCCTCCAACCATTATCACCTCCATGTCTTTTCTGCCGATTTGACCAAAAAAAATACAGTTGGAATTTCTATGTGGATTCTTTTTTTTCCATTGTGTGATTGGGCATAGAGACTCAACAGACAGACTCAATTTTTTATTGAGTCTATCTGTATCTTTGGGCTTATAATTCCAAATAACTGATTTCTGATTATGATTTTCAGGAACATGTCATATTGTACTTACAGAGTTCTCCATCCAGCTAGATATCATAATTATATTCATCTGTTCTTGTTTCTTTTTTCAGATTAGTGTAATTACATTTTATGTGGCAGATATTCTTTGTATTTTATGTTTTGAAAAAGTAGTACCTTCCTAGTTTCATTGAGGATGAAGTTTTAATTTTGGCTTATTTTCTTTTGTCCCTATCTGCTTCAGGTAGAAGATGATATAAATACACTTTTATTATACATCATTTTAGAAGTCTCACAAAGTATCTTTAAATAATAGGGCAAGTAATGTGTAGATACACCCTTGAAAGAAAATATCTTTATGTGTGTAATAGTCATCTCTCTTTGTGCTATTTTACTTAATAAACATTTATTGATACTCCAGTGTCCAACCCTGTCCTAAATTCTGACTGTTTAGAAAGATGAATAGGAGACTTTCCCTCACTTTGAGTAGTCCCTTGTCAAAGAATTAGAAAAATCTGCTTAAACATTTAACTTAAAAATCTGCCTGGCCAAGATGGTAAAACCCCATCTCTACTAAAAATACAAAACAATTAGCCAGGCATGGTGGCACATGCCTGTAATTCCAGCTACTCAGGGGGCTGAGGCAGGAGAATCGCTTGAACCCAAGAGGCAGCCATGTCTGTGAGCCGAGATTGGGCCACTGCCCTCCAGCATGGGCAACAGAGAGAGACTCCATCTCAAAAAAAAAAAAAAAAGAAAAGAAAAGAAAAGAAAGAAACGTGTGTTATGGGAGGAAAGTTGTGTTTTACAAGGGGACACAAAAGAGGGTCTTCCTCATATAGCAGTCCACCTGGTAACCATGCAATATATGCTGCATTAAATGCAAACCACACAGAGAATCATATTTGAAAGGGGGTTTGAAGAAGAGTACATTTTGACAAGTTTATATAGGAATAGAGGATCATCCTAGGTTCTAGGTAGATTTATCATGAGCAAAGGTATGGTTTTAGGATATCGAGGAGGCATATTCAGGGAAAATTCAGGCTGATTTGAGCCTAAGGTTTCTGCAGAGGAGGAATCAGAAATAAGACCGGAGTAAATATGAAGAACAAGCAGGACTGTTCTCATCCTGCCTTGCTGAAAATTATTTATCCACTATAAAATATTATAGTTTAGACCAGCTCTGATATGGCATATCATCCACTACTGCTGATGCCAATCACTGAGAAGCTGTAATGACAGAAGATAAAGGTGCTAATGCATATTTAAATCCAAACTTATCATAATATACTCACATTTAAAATTTCTCTTTCATGAGAGTATTCTAAGCCATCACCATTGCTCCTTCTCTATCTGTTGCCAAGACAAATGCCCAGAATTTAATTATCTTGGGCAGCCCGACACTGAGGACATTGCCTTTTACAAACCAAAATCTGAAGATGTGTCACTACTAGATCTTAGTGACAGTCAGCATGACCTGTTTGAGAAATCATATGAGACATTAACCTGCTTCTGGCCCACCACCTGCTGAGGATGAATTCAAGAATACATTGTCATCCCTACATGAACAGTGCTGGACTGTCACCCTTTACCTAGTAGCTACACTTAGAGCACAGCAAGTGATCTGCATCACCACCCTCTTTGTACTTCTTCAGTGTCACTCAGAAGATACAACATTGGATGAATCAGAAAACAATATTTTATATATTCAGTGAATAAGGTGATTTTTATGGACAGAAAGGAACTGACACTAGGCACCATAAGGAGAAGAAGCTTTTAATACTGCCTGCACTCCTATTTTAATCAAATTGAAGTTGTCATTTATATTTAAGAACTATAAATATAACACTCTAGATGATGTTGATTTGCATTTGGTTTCTGAGCAAATACAGCAGAATATAGAAAACTGTAAAATAAAATCTCCTCAAATGTTTGGATTTTAAATGTTAAAAAGGCATTTTAAACTGCTACATGCTGAGACCAATGTTTGACTACTACTGTAATATTTTAAAATTAAAAACCTCACATTTCAGAAGAGGTTGAATATTTGTATTTGGGATGGTTTTGTTGGTTAAAAGTCTAGTCCATTAAGTTATATAAGTTCCTTCACACCAAAGCAACATTAGCAGTCCCTGTGATGATAATAATATGTAATAGGTACATTGAGCTTAGTCATCACAGTTAAAATTATCCAGCAAGCCAAGTAAAAATGTTCTTTAATACAAATTACTTAGGATACTTTGAAGACTATTTGCGAATTTCAGTTAATTCTGTTCCCATACCCCAGCATCTAAACTTGCATGACTTAATTCACCAAAGTAACCTATTATTTGACCTTCTACATTGGCTATTTGACCTCAAAGTCATCAATTTACAGTCTAGGCACTACATAATTGAAACAGCGAAGTTACAAAGAAATTTTAACATAGAAATCATTGAGTAAAGCCCTTAGATTTTTAATATGTATGCTCAAAATGTTCAGATTCCACATTTTCACTCCAATATGTTACTCTTAGTTTATGAAGTCCAAATCATTTGGAAAATGTTTTCTAATATGGATGGATCTAGAGTATTCATAAGAGCATGCAAAGACTTTATAAGCAATTTTACTAGTTGCTCTTTGACTTTTTCACTTTTAGCTTTTTTAATTACCAATGTGATGCACACATTTCTAGAAACATATAATTACCAATATTGAATCATGAATAAATAGAAAATATGAACAGATCAAAAGAAGATGATTGAATTAGTAATTATAACCTCTGAACAATGAAAAACCCAGTATGTGATAGCTTCGGATAGCTTCACTTGTTAACTCTATTAAATATTTAAGAAGAATTAACACCAATTCTTCTCAAAGTCTTTCAAAAAATTGAAGAGAAAGGAACACTTTCAAACTCATTTTATGCAGATAGCATTACTCAATACCAAAGCCAGGCAAGCATAAAACAAGGAAAGAAAATTATAGGCCAATATCCCTGATGAACAAAGATACAAAATTACTCATCAAAATACCAGCAAACTAAATCGAGCAGCACATTAGAAGGGTCATACATTATGATCAAGTGAGATTTATCCCTAGGATTCAAAGATGTTTCAACATATGCGTATCAACATATGTGATATGCCACATTAACAGAATCAAGAACAAAAACATAATTATCTCAATAGATACATAAAAGCATTATAAAAATTCAATATAATTGCATCATAAAACCCCTCAAAATATAAAATATAGAAGGAATGTAAGTAAACCTAACAATGGTTATATATGAGAACACCATAATTAACCTTCTACTCAAAGGTGAAAAACTAAAAGGTTTTCCTCTAAGATCAAGAATAAAACAAAAATGCCCACATGCATCACCTTTAATTAACATGGTACTAGAAGGGCCAGGTGGAGCAATTAGGTAAGAAAAATAAATAAAAGTCATGCAAATTGGAAAAGAAAAAGTAAAATTGTATCTCTTTGTAGATGACAGGATCTTATACATAGAAAACTTTAAAGACTCTACCAAAAAACTTGTAGAAGTAATAAACAAATTTGGTCAAGTATAAAAATATAAAATCAACATAGAAAAATAAGTTGTGTTTTTATACATTAACAAGAAACTACCCAAAATCATCTGCTTAAATATATTATTTATAACAACATTAAAAAATCAAATGAAATACTTAGGACTAAATTTACCTGCAGAGGTGAAAGTTCCATGTACTGAAAACCAAAAAACACAAATAAAAGGAACTGTTGACACAAATAAATGAGTATCCTGTGTTCATGTATTGGAAGAATTAGTATTGTTTAAATGTCCATACTTACCAAAGAAATCTACAGATTTAATGCAATTCTTATCAAAGATCCAGTGGACTTTTTTTTTCACAGAAATAGAAAAAAATTCTAAAATATATGTAGAAGCAAAAATGATTTCAGAGAGGCAAAGCAATGTTGAGCATGGAAAACAAAGATTCCACCAACATAGTGGCATATGAGGCTCGCAACTCTCCATCCACCCAGTGATGGGCTGAATAAACATCTACACACGAATCAATCCCCTCTGAGAGAAAATCAGAAATGAATTAAGAGACTACTATGAATCAGACAGCTGAGAAAATCTCCACATAGAAGGGGTAGGAAAAGCAGAGGCACAGTTAGGCACACCTCCCACCCTGAGCACTGTGACAGACAATTGGGAAGAAATCTCCAACAACCAGTTTGTCCCTGCAGAGAGAAGTGTTTGGGCCACACCTTAATTGCCTTAACGCTAAGGTTCTCCACAGTTTGGTTTTCATTCACCGAACTTAAGGAGTAAAAAGAATCAGGCATACACAATTCTCTATAGACCACAAAATTAAGAGTGCTCGCTTCGGCAGCACATATACTAAAATTGGAACGATACAGAGAAGATTAGCACGGCCTCTGCGCAAGGATGACACGCAAATTCGTGAAGCGTTCCATATTAAAAAAAAAAAAAATTAAGAGGCAGTTTTGAACATGTGCTCAAGTATTTCCAGGAGCTTCATCCCCTGAGATCAGGGCAGATAAAGGGCTAAAACTCAAAGTCCCCAGTTTTTCCCAGGAAGGGGTTTGTTGGCATACTCTTCAAGTGTTGCGAATAATGGTTCAGCTTCTAACTAGCCTGCATCGGGAAGTTAATTGAACGGCCAAAGTACTGACCTACAGTAGTCTGAGGGGAGCTGGGCACTTCACAAACCTCCCTCCATCTTGCTCCAGCAATAATTTCAGGTCGACTGATTCCTGTGGAAAGGAGTTTGTCCACTCATCAAGCATCCCAGCTTCTACAGCTCCCATTCAAGGAACCATACTAAAATTCCTAGCTCTGGGAATAAAAGGAACTAGGCATATTCAAGTCTTCCTAGATCACAGTACAAAGAAGTGGTTTTAAATAGGCAGGCAAGCATTTGCAGGGGAGGTATGTCCCAAGATTAGTACAGAGAAAGGTCTAAAATCCACAGCTCCCAGAAGGAGTTCTCTTCAGGAGTTTACCAGCACACTCTTCCAGCTTGTGATTGATATTCAGGCTTCTAACTAGCCTTCATCTTGGAATAAATACTACAGAAAAATAGTAGATGCCTGGGAGCTTCAGTAGGAATTTGGGCACTTCTCAAGACTATTTGCCTGTCTCACTCTAGTGATCAGTCCAGATCTACAGGCTTTCCCTGGAAGGAGTTTTTCTATGCAGCAAACACTCCAACTTTTACAGCCCCAAACTGAGAGACTTCATCCTGATCTACCTATCTCTGGAAACTGAAGAGATTTGACATTCGCTAGTTTCCCCAGATCACAGAACATAAAGGTGATATTAAACAGCTGCATAAGCATTTGCACAGGCTACCTCCCCCAAGATCAGTGCAGAGCAAGGGATAAAATGCATACCTTTGATAGATGCAGGAGGCAGATAAAAGGGAGGGTCTCTAGAGAATCTCCAACCTGCCTGTACACTGGGAAAATGGGGTGGAGCCACGAGAAGTTTGCGCCATATGAAGTGGGGAGGAGTCTGATCTCTTCAGTTCCTGTATGTGGCCTGGAATCAATCTGTGAGATGGGGGTCCTGTTAGCAGGACTCCCTCTCACACTGCTGGGAGGTTTTTTTTTTTTCTTCTTTTTCACCCAATAAATTCCCTTCTCCTCCCCTTTCAATATGTATGCGTTTCTAATCCTAACTGGTCACCTGACAGGAACTCGATTTTAGCTGAACTAAAGAGCAGACTTCTGCAACATTTTGGTACCTGGACATGGGGCATGACAAAGAGTGAGTAACATGCAAACCAGAACATCTTTTTCCTTTTCACTTCTAAGCCTTTTGGTTCTCGAACTATTTCTGAAGGTAGAGGAAATTATGCTTCCTCCTCCTCACCATTGTTCCCAGGGGGTTTGGAATGTTGGCAAATTTCTTATTTTGGGGGCATGGACAGGCCTAAGGCAGCTCCCTCACTCCCCTCCTGTCTGGAGCTTGGGGGCATGGCTCAAGGATGCCCAATGGGAGGCTGGCCAGGAAGGCTTCCCCTCCCAGGGCCGTGATGTCCTATTTCATCAGACAGCAAGTAAGTTTGTCTCCCTGTTGGAAGAACCCATTTGCATAAGAGGTTCTTCCCCCAGACATCTTTCCAACCCTGCACATTAAACCTTTGTTTTCCTTTTGTGAAGTTTCTCTTAAGCTGTAGCCAATCTGGTGTGCTTTGCCTGTTTTTCTGTTTGGTCAGTAGCAAAGTTTGCTGTGAGCATCCATGTTGTTTTATGTCCTTGGAAGGGTGACCCGAAACCACATGGCAATGCTTCATTTAGCCACTTTACAATGGTGGCCCAGGTTCAGTCCTGGCATAGGGAATGAGTCCTTTCAGGTTAGATAGCTGCATGACCTTTGCTGCTTGTTGATTCTCTTCCCCTCCACGAACCACCTTGGATTTTCCTTTCTCTGAGCTTTTAGTAAAGTTTGAGAGTCAGAAATATCAGCCACTTGGCATGGCTAAAGTAGGATAGCAAAGGATTTAAAAGGAGTTCCTAAAAGAGTGCTCAGCTTAATTAAAAGTGGATATCCAAGTTATGGGTATATTTAAAAGGTCTTTAGGTTTTTCTCTTCCTGGATCCTGTTTTGCTGGGAAAGGGTTTTTCTCAGTCAACTGAATTTTTTTTTCTGCATTTTGTCTTGCCACACTTAATGCATGCATGAGAGAGAAGAGATCTCTGTTTTCCTTATGTAACCCCAGGAATTAAAAGTGACTAGATCCCTTTGAAAATCTCTTTTTGCCTCCCAATTATGCCTATTTATTATGCTTTAGAAGCTGCATGTTTTCTTACCCCTGTCTCAACTGGCTGTACTTGGAGGCCAATAATCCAATTAGGAGATTGGCAAACAAAAAATCTTAGGGCAACTGGGTTTTCTTCTGCCTGTCTGTTTTGTTATATATGTTTTTTGCGTGTGTGATGTCTGTACAAAAAAAAAAAAAAAAAAGAAAAGCTCTAATTAATTCACTTAAAGAAGAGTAGGTGCTTGGATGAATTTTTTTTTAATGGAAGATAAAAGCTGTTATACCTTTAAGTTCATGTGACTTTAATCTTTGATAAATAAAAAGAGCCTTAAAAATTATTGGTAAAATGCTGATGTCATCAAAATGTAAAATTTTGCCTAAGGTTAAAGGATTGTTTTGAATTATATAAGGTAAAAGCTGAAAGTTCAAACAAGCTGTGGTAGGAGTGTAAAAATTAATCTTGCCAAAGAAATTCCATGTGTGAACATATTAACTGCATTCAAAAAGGTATTATTATATGACTTTTCTGTAAATTGAACATTGAAATAAAAGCACAACAGGGTATTTTAAAAGGCACTAACCTGCTCTTCAACAAAATTTGTAAAGGATTATAAAAAGTATTTGCTTTTAAAACATTTCTGAGTCATTTTGGCAAAAGAAATAATTTATGGTAATCTAGAATTCTATTTCATAACACTAAGTGTTTTAAATCTCTAACATTTAACAGGCTTCCCCAAGTCAAACTTCAGTTTCAAAATTGTCTTCCTGACGCCTGGCTTTTTGGATACTACAGAGGACCCCTGGAGCATACAGAAGAGAGGTAAACAGGATTAGTTGATGTGTTTGGGTACATGAGATTGCTAAAATGATATTTAACCTTCTTCAGGTTATATTTTAGGGAATAATATTAATATATGTTCCATAATCATATGACATTTCTAAAATTCTAATGTCTGAATATATGCTATTAATCGCAGTCAAGGTTGTTATGTTATTATAAACCATGGAGATAACCAAATTTCTTTGTCAATCATGTTTCTGACTGTAACTATCCTAGATATTTTGTTATTCACAGACAATTGTTTTCTTGTTTTGATCCTCTTCAAAAGATGGTTTATAATTTATTATAGAACTTTGACAGATGCTCTCAAATGCAGGTTTCTGATTACTTTGGAGTTTGTACCATTGGAATAAAATAAAAACTTACAGGATTCATGAAGAGTTGAAATGTTCACAAATATCAAGCAAAATGAGTTAACTGAATGGACTCAACTAATAGAAAACAGACGTAATCTTTTTGACTTTTGCTTGGAACATTGCTGATTCTTGGTTTGTTTTTCAGTCAAGGAAACTTATTTTGAGATATTTACAGCCTTTAATAATTGAGTAAGTTATACTCCTGTGAACAAAATTTGGAGCATATGTGTGTCTCTGTCTCTGCCTTCTCTCCAGAATTTGGAAACTAGTTGGGACTATTTTTAATCTGTGTCAATATAGTTGTTTGCATTAGTGCAATAAGAATCCATTTTCTGTTTCAACAGGATGCCATTGGAGAAAATGGTTGTTTTATCAAGTCTTTGACTGGAAGGGTATGCTTCCCTTTAAGGAGTCAAGCTTGAGTCGCAGAGCCGATAGGAAAACTTGCCTCATGCCTTGTTTATGCAGACCCTGTACATGGTTCGTGACCTATGGTAAGTAAAGAATGTCACTCTCTGACAGGTCCAGGAACCACATACTCTTGGGACCTCAAGAAAAGAGGAGTTTACCCAACACACAGGTATTTGATGATACAAACCCATGGCTTGGCTCAGCTTCAGAAAGTTCTTAGATTCCTTGTGGAACAGGGTTCCATCAAAGTCAGTCTAAAAGGATTACGTAGAAATAGTTCTTGCTTCTCCACTTTATGCAAATAATCAAGCCAAGTATAAGACTAAAGTCTTTTTTGCAAACAACTCAGTCCTATCATGATTTGTTTTTAACAAAAATGAAGACACGAGAGAGGGAATTTATGTTTCAAACTTATCATACATTTGCCATTAAATTCATTAGTTGTTTTTAATTTTTTGCCTACATTTTAGAATAACCTTGCTTATTCCTGTGAATCAACCAGCAATCTCTGGCTGTAGCACAAAAAGAACAAAGGGGATGGGTAATGTAAAAATCTGGATCAATGTTCTAGCTCTGAGCAATTATCCTGCAAGTCCTGCCAAGTGATGGGAATAAATAGGATGCCCATCACCCAGAGGTTTCCTTTTTGGGAAAGTAAGACAAAGGGAGCTAACAAAAGCCAAGTCCCATGCATCCAAATCTTAGCAAGCATAACAATAGCCACCAGTTATCTGGGCATGTCACAGGACATTCTTTCCTCATCCTTGTTGGAGAACTCATTCCACAGCTTAACCTTAGCTTATGATAAGGAGTCCTTGCATTGCCCCCAACCACCAGCCACCAAGACACATTTTTGTCCTAAACTCAATTCCAAGCTTTGGATCCAAGCCCTAGGAAAGAAAGCTGGATCCGAGCAATCCACAGCCAGACAATAACAGAGGTTAAAAGCCATGGAACAGTCCAGATGAGTGTGACTGATTCCTGCCGATTAAGCCAATCTTTCCGTTACATACATAAAGGTCACACTAGTATCCATGACATAAACAAGGTCTAAGAAATTCAAAGACTACTGACAGAAGGGGACATAGGGCATATGTGGGTAAGAGTGGATATTTTCACTCACTACAGCTTTGTGTTAACATGTGTGGCACCCTGTCAGAGTCGTTGGGACTTGGGGATATAAGGACGGAGTAAAGAAAGAGGGATGCCTCACTTTCTCTCCCTCATGTACCCTAGATATTTGCTAGGAAGGAAAGGGAACCTGGAATGCTTTGCTCCCCTCTTTCTAGATGAGTAGCCATTCGTCTTTAGTCTGTACCACTTTCAAATGCATCCTGAACCCCTGGAACTCCTTTGAAAAAAAAAATGCCTTCTTTTTTCCTTTTTCTCCTCTGTCCTCTCTCCAGTGAATAAGTAATTGTGTCTTCATATTATGGGACAGTCCCCTCACGTGAATCCTCCAAACTGGAAAAAGTTAATTTCCTAAACCTTAAATTGCTTGGCTTAGGATTGGACTCAGGAGGGGAACCCAGAAGCCTGACACTCTGGCAAAAGGGTAATTTTTTTTTAAACCATTTGGGCTTTTTGCCTCCTTCATTCTGTGCAAACTGTTAAAAGGCCTTGGGATTTTTGAGCTGTCCTTAACCCCCCTTGTTGTGTTTTGATACATGTTTTCTAATAACTTAGTTTGTCTCTTATCACCTTCACGCCATCAAACTCCAAATAGTCATGCAACCAGAGCCTCGGACAATGCCTTATTTGCTGGGGACCCTTAGATAGGCCTCTGAGGGAGATATGACTGCCATTTTCCCAAAACCACCCCTGTCAGCAAGACGCAGTTAAGATCCGTCTTCATCCTTATACTTACCATTATTCTACTGGCAGTTAGATGTACTTCTTTAGAGGGGAGAATGATGATGCAAGAGACAGATAAGTGGGAGGGTCTCTAGAGAATCTTCAACCTGCCTGCACATTGGGGGAATTAGGTGGAGCCATGGGAAGTTTGTGCCATGTGCGGTGGAAGGAGCCTGGTCTCTTCAGTTGCTGTGTGTGGCCTAGAATCAATCTGTGAGATAGGGGGCATATTAGCAGGACTCCCTCTTGCTTGTCTGGGAGTTTCTTTTTCTTCTTTCCCTTTTTTGCCCAATAAATTCCTTTCCCCTACCTTTTAATGTGTCCACATCCCTAATCCTTACTGGTTGTATGAAAGGAAGCTGATTTTAGCCAAACTAAGGAGCAAAATTCTGCAACACTTTCAAGTATTTCCCTGGAAGGAGATTGTCTGAACACTTTTCCTGATGCTACATGAAAATTGGGATCCTATTTAGTCTGTATCTGGGAGTTAATGAAGCAGACAAATAATAGATCCTTAGGAGGTTGAATGGGAGTTCTGGTACTCCCCAAGTCTTTCCCCCTGCCTTTAGGAATTTAGAGAATTCCAAAAAAAAAAAAAAAGTCTTCATACATCAACACCACAATTTCTATAGCTCCAACTGAAAGAATTGCCTCCTAAATCATTCACCTGTGGCATTTGATGGAGCTTTTAATTCCTAGTCTCACCAGATCACAAAAACAAAGGTATTTCAAATGGCCAAATTTAAACACCTATTCCCCCAGCATCAAAGGATGCAACCTGAACATAACTGCAGGCACCATCCACTGATCCTCTTTCCAGTTAAGTGTAGAGAGTGAGAGATAAACTCCTGCTCTCAGCTACACCCTAAATGTATAAGTTAATTTTAAACTGCTGATAAAAATATACCAGAGACTGGGCAATTTACAAAGGATAGAGGTTTAATAGAGAACTCACAGTTTTACGTGGCTGGGGAAGTCTCACAATCATGGCGGAAGGCAAAGAGGATCAAATCACAACTTACGTGAATGACAGCAGGCAAAGAGAGAGAACTTGTGCAGGCAAATTCGCATTTTAAAAACCATCAGATCTCTTAAGACTTAGCTACTGCCACAAGAACAGCACAGGAAAGACCCGTCCCCCATGATTCAATCATCTCCCACTGGGTTCCTCCCATAACACATGGGAATCATGGGAGCTACATGATGAGATTTGGGTGGGGCCACAGAGCCAAACTATATTATTTCACCCCTGGCCCCTCCCAAATCTCATATCCTCATATTTCAAAACACAACTGTGCCTTCCAAATAGTCCTCCAAAATCTCAACACATTTCAGCATTAACTCAAAAGTCCACAGGCCAAGGATTCATCTGAGAAAGGGCAAGTCCCTTTCACCTATGAGCCTGTAAAATCAAAAGCAGGTTAGTTACTTCCCAGATGCAGTGGAAATACAGGCTTTGGGGAAATACAGCCACTACATATGGGAGAAATTGGCCAAAACAAAGCGGGTACAGGCCTTGTGCAAGTCCAAAATCCAATGAGGCAGTCAAATCTTAAAGCTCCGCAATGATCTTCCTTGACTTTATGTCTCACATCCAGGTCACACTGATGCAAGAGGTCAGTTCCCATGGTCTTGGGAAGTTCCATCCCTATGGCTTTGCAGGGTACAACCTCCCTCCTGGCTGCTTTCATGGACTGGGGCTGAATTTCTGCAGCTCTTTCAGGCACACAATGCAAGCTGTCAGTAGATTGATCATTCTAGGGTCTGGAGGATAGTGGCCCTCTTCTCACAGATCCATCAGGTGATGCGGATGAAAGTATCTCAAAGGCAGAATACCTGTTTTCCAAACAATTCAGTCAGACAAAAATAAGGAAAAAGGAATAAATAAGGATGAACAAAGACTGAGAAATATGGAATTATGTAAAGACACCATACCTATGATTCATTGGAGTCTTTGAAAGGGAAAGAAACAACATGGAAAATATTGTCCATGAAAACCCCAACCTCACTAGAGAGGTCAACAGTCAAATTCAAAAAATTCAGAGAATCTCTGTGAGATACTATGTGTATTAGTCAGATTTTCTAGAGGGACAGAACTAATAAGATAGATGTATATATAAAGAGGAGTATATTAAGCTATATTGACTCATACAATGACAAGATGAGGTCCCACCATAGGCCATCTGAAAGCTGCAGAACAAGGAAGCCAGTCAAAGTCCCATAGTTGAAGAATTTGATGTCCCATGTTCTAGGGCAGGAAGCAGCTAGCACTGAAGAAAGATGTATGCTGGGAGAATAAGCCAGTCTAGTCTTTCTACATTCTTCTGCCCACTGTTATTCTGACCACACTGACATCTGATTAAATTATGCCCACCAGATTGAGGGTGGATCTGCCTTTCCCAGTCCATATATTCAAATGTTAATCTTCTTTGGCAACACCCTCACAGATACACCCAGAAGTAGTACTTTGTATCCTTCAATCCAATCTACTTGACACTCAGTATTAAAAATCACAAGTCCACTCCTTGTCCACTTGAACCCATATACATCTTCTGAAATCACACGTAATCTTCAAATGAAGGCAATAATAAGGTCATAATTATACTAAACATTATACAGCTATCTTTTGTACAACTAATAATGCACCAATCCTCAACCCAAATACTATTATATGAAGTTAACAACACTTAAATGCTGATATGAATACAATAAATCTTATGTGACATAATAAAGGAAAAAGAAAGAAAATGAAATGAAGAAACTTTCTTAGTACAAGGTATACATGCATAAATATGTTCTTAACAAAAGCAGAAAATATGACAATTACATTCCTCATTTCTGCAACTGGTCACATGGTTGTAGTTGGTATTGATGACTACCTTCTTTTGCTACCCACTCTGTATTCCCTTTGCCTTCAGCAAGCACCTCAGAAGGTCAAAGCCTTCATTCCTGAAGGATGTGGGCCATTTGTAGCCCTGCCTGGGTTAGTCTGTTGTAGTTTCCCAATGACCTTAATCACAGGGTGTGATAATACTAAGAGACACCCTAAGGGATCTTCTGTATTCCAGGCATGCTCTTCCTTACCTCCATTGTGGAGTAGTAGACTGATTTCATCTTGATAGTCTGAATCATCCTTGAGCCAACACTGTAACTCTTTTCTTAGCCTGTTGACTTAGAGGTAGGAGGAGCCCAATGTGTTTAGGTGGGAATCTTCACTTCCAGTTTAATAGAATCATTGTTTTGTCTCCTAGTGGCAGTGTTTCTCCCTCTGGAACTAACACCTCTAGGGCAGCAGAACATAATGTTGCAGGAACAGAGAGCAAAAATTTTGCCAGTGGGTCACTAGGAGTGAAAGTGAGTGGTTTCACTTCCACTTCCACCATTGATTTATTAGTGTTTTGTTAGTGAGTCATTTGAGGTCAGGAGTTCCAGACAAGACTGGCCAACATGATGAAACCCCATTCCTACTAAAAATAGCTTGGCATGGTGGTGTGCAGCTGTAGTCTCAGCTACTCAGGAGGCTGAGGCAGAAGAATTGCTTGAACCAAGGAGGCAGAGGTTGCAGTGAGCTGAGGTCATGCCACTGCACTCCAGCCTGGGCAACAGAGTGAGACTCTGCTCTCAAAAGTAAGAATAAATAAATAAATAAAGCTCAGTATCACAGATCATTAGAGAAATGCAAATAAAAACCACAATGGGATACCATCTCACATCAGTGAGAATGGCTATGATTAAAAAGTCAAAAACTAACAGATGTTGTAAGATTGCAGAGAAAAGGGAACACTTATACACTATTGGTGGGATTGTAAATTAGTTCAACCATTGTGGAAGGCAGTATGGCAATTCCTTAAAGAGCTAAAACCAGAACTACTATTTGACTCAGCAATCCCGTTACTGGGTATATACCTATAGTCGTATAAATCATTCTACCATAAAGACACATGCATGTGATTGTTTACTGTAGCACTATTCACAATAGCAAAGACATGGAATCAACCTAAATTGTTTTTGTTTTTCTTTTTTTACATTTTAATAATAACTATTCTGGTTGCTATAGGGTGGTATCTCATCGTGGTTTCAATCTGCATCTATCTGATGATTAGTGATATTCTCAACTTTTTCATGTTTCTTAGCCACTTCTATCTCTTCTTTTGAGAAACATCTATGGATGCAATTTGCTCTTTTATGGGCTTATTTATTTTTTGTTGTTGTTGAGTTGTTTGACTTTCTAGAAGATTCTGGATATTAGTCCTTTGTCAGTCACATAGTTTCCAAATATTTTCTTCCATTCTATACATTGTCTGTTTACTTTGTTGATTTCTTTTGCTTTGCAGAAGCTTTGAAGTTTAAGTTCTATTTGTATAGTTTGTTTTTGTTGCATTAGTTTTTGAGGTCTTACTCATAAATTCCTTTCCTAGACGAATGTCCAGAAGAGGTTTTCTTAGGTTTTATTCTAGGATTTCTGTAGTTTCAACCATTATACTTAGGTTATAATTCATCTTGAGTTACTTTTTGTATATGGTAAGAGATACGCATCCTGTTTCATTCTTCTGCATGTGGATATCCAATTTCTCCAGAACCCACTGGATAGGAGGTTCTTTTTCTAGTGTTTATTTCTACTTACTTTGTCAAAGATCAGTTGTTTGTAAGTATGTAGCTTTCTTTCTTAGTTCTCTATTCTATTCCATTGATCCATGTGTCTTTTTATATCAGGATCATGCAGTTTGGGAGAATATAACATTGCAATAAAATTTGAAGTCAGGTAATGCAATTCTTCCAGCTTTGTTCTTTTGTTTAGGACTGCTTTGGCTATTTGAGATCTTTTGAAGTTTCACATTAATTTTAGGATTGTTTCTTCTAATTGTGTAAAAAATGACACTGGTAATTTGATAGAAATTGCATTGAGCCTGCAGATTGCTTTGGGTAATACGGTCATTTCAATACTATTGAGCATTCCAATTCATGAGCATTGGATTTTTGTCAATTATTGTGTCATTTATGATTTCTTTTATTAGTGTTTTGTATTTCTATTTGCAGACATCTTTTACCTCCTTGATTAAATTATTCCTAGGTATTTTTTGGGAGGGAGTAGCTATTGTAAATAGGACTGTGTACTTGATTTGGTTCTCATGTTGGTTGTTAGTGTACAGAAATGATAGTGATTTTTGTATATAATTTTGTATACTGAAATTTTACTGAAATCCTTTATCAAATTTAGGAATCTTTTGAAGATGTCTGAGGTTTATGGGGTATAAGATTATGTCATCAGCAAATTTAATTTGACTTTATTCTTTTGTATTTCGATGTCTTTGCTTCTTTCTCTTACCTGATTGCTCTAGCTGGGACTTCCATTATTATGCTGAGTAAGAGCGGTGAAATTGGGCTCCATTGTGGCGTGCCTGTTCTTAGGGGAAAAGTTTTCAACTTTTCAGCATGAAGTTGGCTGTGGGTTTGTTGTATACAGCTTTTATTATTTTGAGGTATTTTTCTTCTATGCCGAGATTGTTGAGAGTTTATATCATGAAAGAATGCTGAATTGTGTCAAATGCTCTTTTAGCATCTGTTAAGATGATTATATGTTTCATTTTAAATTGTATTTATGTGGTGAATCACATCTAATGATTTGCATATGTTAAACTATCCTTGCATCCCCCAGTTAATTGTAGTGTATTATCTTTTTGATTTGCTGTTGGATTTGGTATATTGTTGAGAATGTGTGCATCTAGGTTCATCAGGGATTTTGGTTTGCTGTTTTCTTTCTTGTTATGTCCTTGCCTGGATTTGGTATCAAGATGATGCTCACTTTGTAGAATGAGTTAGAAAGAGTTCTCTTCTCCTTGAACTTTTATAACATTTTTAGTAGCATTAGTATTCATTCTTCTATGTATGTTTTGTAGAATTTTGCTGTGAATACATCTGGTTCTGCGTTTTTGTTGTTGTTTTCAGGAGATTTTTTTTTTAACACTAATTCAAATTCATTACTTATTATAGGTCTGTAGAGATTTCAGTTTCTTCTGAGTTCATTCTTGGGAGGTCATGTGTTTCCGATAATTTACTCATTTCCTCTAGGTTTTCTAGTTTATGTGTGTAGAGATGTTCACAGTAGTCTCTAATGATGTACTGTATTTTTTGGTATCAGTTATAATATCTCATTTTTAAATTTCTGGTTGCTTACTTGAATCTTCTCTCTTCTTGGTTAGTCTAGCTAGTGGGTATCAGTTTTATTTTCTCTAAAACCAATTTTTTATTTCATTGACACTTTCATTGATTTTGGTCTCAGTTTTACTTAGTTTTGCCTCTGTTTGTTATTTCTTTTTTTCTGTTAACTTTGGGCTTGGTTTGTTTTTGTTCTTCTAGTTCCTTGAGGTGGGATGTTAGCTTGTTAATGTCTGGTCTATCTTGATGTAGGCATTTATTGCTATTAATCCCTTTCTTCATATTGCTTTTTCTGTATCATAGAGGTTTTGCTCTGTGGTTTCTCTATTTTTATTCATTTCAAAAAATGTTTTGACTTCCATCTTAATTTTCATCATTAACCCAGAAGTTATTAAGAAGCAGGGTAGTTTAATTTTTATGCATTTATATAGTTTTGAGAGTTCCTTTTATTATTCATTTCTAATTTTATTCCACTGTGAGACAAGGAGGTACTTGATATAATTTCATTTTTTAAAATTCATTGAGATTTGTTTTGTGACCCAACATGTGGTCTATTCTGGAGAATGTTCCATGCACTGATGAGAATGCATATTCTGCAGTTTTTGTGTAGAATACTCTGTAAATATATGTTAGGTCCATTTGGTCTAGAGTCCAATTTAAGTGCAGTGTTTCTTTGTTGATATTCTGCCTCAATGATCTGTTTAGTGTTGCTCATGAAGTGTTAAACTCTTCCATTATTGTATTGCTGTCTTTTTAGATCTCTTTTCTTAAGCCTAGTAGTGTTTGTTTTATAAATCTGAGTACTTAATTGTTGGGTACATCTAAATTTAGGATTGTTCTATCTTCTTGTTTAAGCCATCCCTTTATCATTATATAATAACTTTCTTTGTTATTTTTACTGTTGTTGACTTAAAGCCTGTTTTGTCTCATATCAGTATGGCTACCCCTGCTTGCTTTTGGTTTCAGTTTATGTGGAATATCTTTTTCCACCCCTTTACCTCGAGTCTCATAGTACCATTTTCAATTAGGTAGGTTTCTTCTAAGAAGCATATTGTTGGATCTTATTTGTTTGTTTATTCTGCCAATCTATATGATTTAATTGGAGCATTTAGTTCATTTATATTCAATATTAATATTGATATGTGAGATTTTTTCCTCTAATAATGTTAAGTGTTACATAGTTGCTTTGAAGTCTTTATTGTTTAATTGCTTCAGGAGACCTGTGAGTTTTACATTTTTGTGTGCTTTAATCATGCAGATATCAACCTTTAGTTTAAATAGGTAGAGCTGCTTGAGCATTTCTTGTAGGTCCAGTCTAGTGGTAATGCATTCTCTCAATGTTTGTTTGTTTGGGAAATAGTTTATTTCTCCTTCATTTATGAAGCTTAGTTTGGCAGGATACAAAATCCTCAGCTGACAGCTTTTTCTTTAGAAAGACTGAAAATAGAACTCCAGTATCATAGCTTGTAAGATTTCTGTTGAGTAGCCTGCTGTTAGTCAGATGGGGTTTCCTTTACAAGTAATTAAAGGCCTTTCTCTTGCTGATTTGATGATTTTTTTTCAGTCTCCTGTCTTAGGTTGTTTGATGACTTTTTGAAGTTTGTCTTGCAATGTATCTTCCAGGAGTTCTTTGTACTTCTACTCTGGATGCCTTAATCTCTAGTAAGACCATGGAAGTTTTTCTCAATTATTTACTTCTATGGTTTTTCCAGACATTTAACTTTTTCTTATTCTCTCTCAGGAATACCTATAACTTGTAGGTTTGCACATCAACCAGAATCCCATACTTCTCAAAGTCTTTGTTCATATTTTAAATTATTTTATCTCTATTTGTATATGAGTTAATTCAAGTTCTGCCTTCAAGCTCTCAAATTCTTTCTTCTGCTTGCTCTAGTTTACTTTCATGTTTTCAACTTTATTTTGTAATTCCTTCAATTAATTTTTGTTTTAAATTTTTAAAAGATATATATCTCTTCAGTATAAATTTTTCACTCATACCTTGAATTGTTCTTCTGATTTGTTTGTGTTTATTTTCAACATTCTTTTGGATCTTTCTGAGCATCTTTAAAATCCATATCTTTAATTCTTTATCTGATACTGCAGAATTTTAATTTTAGTTAGGATTTATTGCTAGAGAACTAGTATGGTCCTTCAGGGGTGTCCTAACACCCTATTTTTCCATACTACCAGACTTGTTACAATGGTTACTTCCCATATGGAGAAGCTGTCACTTTTTATTTCTCAATTTGCTTGCATTTAGATGGTACATTTTTATACCCTCTTGAGGTTATGACTATAACGTATGTTTTATTTGGTCATTTGGCTTCAATTCTGAGTTCTTTCAGGGGGCCAAGGCTCTGTATCAGTTCCTCAGTTATAGATAACTTTTGTGAAGTGGCTTTCTCCAATGCTGGTTGTATTAGCAATGTACTTGGCATATAAGCAGACTAGTTACCTTCTGTAGGACTGGAATTGTGAAAATTTGGGGAAGTTTATCTCATTATCCAGCACGGCATACTTCTGTTAGCAGGTTTTTTATTGAGTTGCGTAGTTCAACCTCAAGTCAGTAAATGGTGCTTACAGGTCAGAGCCATCTGTGGCAGACGCAGGTGGGTATATGCTTGATATTTATTTATGGGGAGGAGCTCTCTATTGTCTCAAACTATGGGATGATCTGTAGAATCCCTTATGCCCTGAGTTCCCTGCTAAACTCCAGAAAGGGGCCAAAACTGGGTAGAACTGGGCCACTAATCTTGTTTACAGATATCCCAATGATAAGCATAGCCATCAATATTAATGGGTGTGGCAGGGGAAGCTCATGGTGAAATGCACCGATGCCTCCACAGGGACAAAGGTGGTTGTACCACTTTTATGTCCAGAGCAGACAGGAACAGGATCTGCCTCTCTTCAAGAGTTCTTGACTCTAAGTTCAGAGAGACACTGCTTTCTATCACCAGGCCAATGCTTGAGTTTGCAAGGGCAGAGGAGCGCTCTGGTAGCTCAGCAACCAGTAGTTGGCTACAGGGTTGAGGAAAGCCAAAGACTTATCTCCACCGACCCTTTCCATGGGACTCCAAGTATCTCAGTTTGATCTCTGCCAAACTCTTGATTTCTGCTTTTTTGTGCCTAGCTCCTTTCCACAAGTTCTTCTATAAGTTCCAACACTCTTCCCTCAATATTTTATTTGAGTTATGATTATTCACCTTTAACTTTGGTTATTTTACCTGATGTCTGATGCCTCTATTCAGCCATGTTGCATGTACATTTTTTTCACTCTTTCAAGGGAATTCTGGAGGTTAGAAGAAAAATAATCTTCTTTGGAGTACATAGAGTTGCAAGCCTTTCTCTTAAATAAACAATATGAGGAAATCAGAGAATAGATGGTTTGATCCTGAGATTAGAAACTCTAAGGCTCCCTCTTGTCTCCTAATATTGTCAGTGTAGAGATAAGATGGAAGTTGTGACTTTCAGGTGAGAAATGTCATAGAAAGGTACTTGTAATTCAATAGCCTGATACTCTAAAAGGTAGTGAAACTAAAGCAATAGAAGAAGGTTAGAGAAATACAGTTTGGGCTGTTAAACGAAAGATTGTTCCACTAAAGATACAAAAGAGAAAGCAGTAAGTATTATCTTTGACATAGACCAGCTTAATTCACATGCCTATATCTGAACCAATCGCTATCAACAAGGGATCTGATGCCAATTGGCCAGATCACAAACCCACTTGAACTGAACAATGTGTTCTGTCTCACCAGAAACTCTAAAGACTAATAGGAAACGTCATTTCTCTATAGTGAAACTGAAGTTGTATTTTCAGAGCATGGGGAATGGATAATAAATAGACAAAAACAATTTATGTCATTTACAAAAGGCTTCCATGAAGTAATGGTATTTGATCTGGTCTTTGAAAAATGGTTAGGATATTAATAGATAAAGGGAGGAAAAGAGACATTCCAGGCTCAGAAATCAGCATTGGTAATGACTTGTGACCTGAAAGAACATGAAGGCTTCCAGGTGAACTTGACACACTGAGCATTCACATGTGCCGTCTTTCCTTCCAGGGCACTATTAACATGAAAATTAAAGAATGCAAAAAGAAAATGTGATAGAGTAATTCAAATAATGGCCTTAGTTCTTTAATCCTCCACATCTTACCCTGTAACTTTTTAGTGCCCTCCTGTGCAGATGCCAGAATTAGCTGTGTAATCTGTTTTGGCAGATGGGATGTTAGTACATACAAATGGGCTTGAAAAATGCTTGCAGAATTGAGTTTGCTTGCTCTTGTACCTCTGCCTTTGACATGAGGATGCATCTTGGCTGGCCTGCTGGAACTAGTGAGAGACACATAGAGCAGAATAGATTTGCCCTGCTAGTGGTCTACTTCCATATGTATGAGAATGCCTAGCCAATATAGCACTTAGTGCACCTGAAGCTGACTACAAATGCAAGATAAGCCAAGCTAAAATGAGCTGAGCCCCACTCAGATATGGGGAATACCAGAGAAAACAACACTGTGCAAACGTATACCATTGAGCCTTTGTGTTTTGCTGTTACACAATGTCATTTGAGATGACGCATAACTAATACAGGAACAAATTCCTTAAACAGAAGAGAATGGGAAGGGCACCACTAGTGGTTTAGGCATTTCCACAAATTTCTGGAAGATTGAAAATAGAAACATATTGGTAAATGAAGTCAAATGGAAGAAGAAACAGCCCAGTGGAGAACTGCAGAGACTACCAATCAATTTTCTAATTCTAGTCTTGGAGTTTGTAGGTATAGTTAGCAGAGTTAAGAAGTGATGCTAAAAACATGGGAATTATTTGAAATTTATCACAAAATAACTTTAAGAAGTTTATTTAGCATCAATTTCTTTACTCATACAGAGTGATGAGTAAAAGAGTAACAGGCAATCCCAAATGGACTTTTCAACAAATGACAGGAATGTTTTTCTCTAGGGAGATTGAGTGTGATACTGCAGCATCAGGATGCTAGCAGACAGAAATAAAGCCATGAGAAGCAGGATAGAAGTGCAAAAATAGTGCAGGACAATTACTTCCTAGTTTTACCTAATGGGACATTAAGAACTACTTACTGTTAAAGGTAATGGAACAGGAAATGGAGGTCTATGCATCTGATGTAACGTTAGAAATGTAACCAAGACAATAAAACTACCAATATTTTGAAGAAAGATGGGATGAAAAGTTTCAAGCAGTATAAGTAAATATAGTCATTATTTTTTCAAGTTGATAAATCAAGAAATAGTGTTATAAACTTATCATTTAGTGTTACGGATGTAAGCATGAAAACCAAACAAATGCCCAAGAGAGATCGCTTCTGTGATGGGTCTGATAATAGTGGGGCACTGCAGTTATCATTACAAGTAATTCTTAGTTTATTAATGTATTGCTTAATAGTATATAAGTCAGTAAGTCAATGCAGGGCACAGAAACCATGCTAGGTATTTAAAGCAGGAATATATTTCATAAATGGAACTCCACACTTTTAAAATTATAGTAACAATAATTTTAAAAATAAAGAACGAGAGTTGAACATTTGTCACTGGACTATCAATTTCAAGGACGCATCACCATAACTGCAATCCTGAGGTTACGGAGCCGAAGCTGATGCTCTTATTACTACTGCTGCAGCCACTATCGTCTCTCATTCCTGTAAAATTATTGACTGAACAGAGTGTCATGGAAGTTTCTGGTGAAGAGAAATTACAGTTTGATGTGCTTTAGAACAAATACTTCTGGTATTTGCATGGAGAATGGATTTAAGAGTCACAGAGCCAACTTAAGAAATGATTTAGCTAGCTCATGCAGAAAATCATTACATTGGGGGAGGTAATGTTTGCTCCATTCAACACATCTTTCTTTTTTTTTTTCTCTTGTTTACTAGTACCAGCACTACACAGTAAATATTTTTATGATGTGCTAAAATAATTAAGATTACTTCTGCCTCTTGTCCTATGTGGCCATCAGAGACAGATAAGTAAACAGATTCGGAGCTAGACTTTGGAGGCACTAGAAGCCCTCATTAATATTTTGGAGAGGATGTATGTTCAATAAAACATTGCGAAGAAGCACTGTTCAGAAAAGTCAGACACTTCAGGCACTTGTGAAGCTAATGATCAAGGACTGTCATTTTGTTCATTTATTACTATTCTCTCTCACTCTCTCTCTCTCCTATTTTGTGTGTGTGTGTGTGTGCATGTGTGTGTGCATGCATATGTGTGCTCACATGCCCATGTGCTTCCCCAAAGGGAGGAAGGTTGCCTGGCAGAAGAGGATTCAGATATTACTGGATTCCTGACTGTAATACTACTTGAATGACATAAAAACACATGCTTTTATTTCTCATAATTGTAAAACCCTGATGAACATTGCACGTTGCAGACAGGCAGGGAATTATTCCCCATATGTGGTAAAGACATATGGAGATAAAAAGAGCAAGACTGCCCAATTTCTGAACTGTTCCTACATCAAGGAGAATAACGTTAAAACTGGAAAGAGTGGATCAACATACATAAGAGGGAATTAAAGAACAAGTAAGAAATTTCTGAAGCAGCATCTAAACCCTTTAAAATATTTAAAGGCTCTATATAGAGATGCATTATAGAGTGCTACGGTTTGAATGCATCCACTGAAGTGCATATGCTGGAAACTTAGGCCCCGATGCAACAGTGTTGGTAAGTGGAACCTTTACGGGATGATTGGGTCCTAAGGGTTCTTTCCTCATGAATAGATTAATGCCTTTATATGTTGCAAGTGGGTTAGTTATTGTGGAGGTAAGCTTCTGATAATGAGATTGAGTTTGGCCCCCTTCCCTTCCCTTCTCTTTTCTTCTGTCTTTCTTCTTGTCCTTTCACCTTCTGCCATATGAAGACGCAGCAAAAATGCCCTTGCCAGATGTGGGCCTCTCAGCCTCCAGAATGATAAAAAAAAGTAAATCTCAGTTTTATAATTTACTCATTCTCAGGTATCCTGTTATAGCAGCACATAATGGAATAAGACATAGAGGTGTGAATAGATAATCAATTTTACTCTTGAGAAGCTTAGAATATTAGAGAATAACCAGGAGACTGGAAGTGAAAAAGCACTGCTCCTTTTATTAAAAAGAGAAATATGATGGAGTCTGGAAAATAGAAATTAATAAGTATGAAAGCAACCCATTGCAAAATTGTAGAACAAATTATTATATGGTTAAGTGCAGCAGTATAACATAGCCATTAAAAACACAGATTCTGTAGACCGTCGCATTTCTAATCTCTGCTCTGCTATATACTAGTTGTGTGGCTCTGGCCATGTGACTTACTCCTTTCAATGCCTGCTTCTTCATCTTTAAAATGATGATAATAATGTCCATCTCATAAAGTTATTATAAAAATTAATATAAAATGCTTAAAAGAGTGTCTTGGTTATAGTAAATGCTATGTACTTTTATATAATAATAATTATTATATATTTTTTAAAGTATAAATTTTAAAGAAAAAATAATCAGTGGCTATCAGCTTGGGCTAAGAATAGTTTACCCAACTAGTTGTACTTTCTTTTTATAACATTCTGAATTTGTTAACCAGAGAAATGTTATTTTAATAGGGCATTTGGCCAAATGCCTCATTTCACCCTGAGTCCTGAACCAATTGCAGATTAAATGAATATGAAATTTTCTGAGAGTCAGATATCATGGAAAGAAGATGTGTGTCTGGGTCAGATGATTTAAATGTGAAGCCTAAATCTACAATTTGTCAGTTAGGAGATTTGAGTAAATTACTTAAACTCTTTGGAGCTCAGCTCTATCATTTGTAAAATAGGAATGTTGATCTCCACTTTGTAGGAGTTATGTAGGGACTTATTGTTCATAGATGCTGCATTAAGTGAAAAATTTGTTAAGATAATTGAAAAAGCACCTTTCTTCCCATTATTTTGATTATGGGCTGTTACCATCATTTGTATTAACTGACATGAATTTAAGGGATGTATCTCAGGATATATAATTATTTTTATAGATAAATGATTTCAAAATCTTTGTGAGCCTAATATGTATATAATCTTCTCCATTCTCCTAACTCAGAATTGTCTCTACTAAAGTGAGTATTAAAGAATACTTGAATTCTTCAACTTGTTACAATTCTCTGACTCTTTGAAACTACTGGAGCTGACTCTGGTGATAAGACAAAATTATTTTACATGTTGAAAATCACTCTAAGCAAATAATGTACAATAGCTGAGTAATTTTAGTGAGAAGCAAATTAAAAATCAATTTTCATAATTAGCCTATGATATGTTATGGCTCAAAGATTTTCATGCAATGGACTTTGTAACTAGCAAAATATATTAAATTAATATCCTCTTAACACCATATATTAGGCTCTTTCAGATAAACACCAGTTGGCATACTTCAAAGAAACTTTTCTGCTTACTATAATTAATTTAATTGATACATTTTTAAGTACCAATGAGTAGACTATAGACTGGACCCTTGGTATTTGAAATGTGTGAGACATTTAGATGATATTTCTAAATGCCATGGTCTCTGACACATGGCAGCCATTGCTGGTCACCTGACATGCACAGAAGGCCTGTGATAGGCAGGAATTATTCTCATTGTAATTTCAAACTAGATGTTTTTCATTTGAAAGTGTGAAATGTCATTTTGGGCTGGCCAGTCAAAACCATGAAATACTGAAAAACTGATACAAAAGAACATATCTTTCAAGACAAAACTGATCATGCTGCTGAGATGGAAGGGCAAGCACTTTTTCTTTTTTTCGCCTCAAATTTTCAAATGAACTATCCCCATTGTCTGTTTTCACTGTGCCCAAATAGATATCTTGCTATAGCAACAACAATTGCAGGAAAAGAGATTTTGGCTCTGATTTCTTTATGCACACTTTAAAATCACAAGTCAATTTTCTCTATAGCTTACTTCTTCAATAAATACTACCTTCATGCAGTTATTATCTGCATTTGCTATAACCTTATACAACCTCCTCTTCATATACTGTGAGAGTATTTGAGTATACTCTCAAATACTTTCGTACCAAATTAGCAGTTTTTAATATAATCTTTGTTCTTTCATTGTCTTGTCTGCTCTTTGATTATGCTGTTCACTCTACATAAAAGTCCCTTCACTTTTTCTCTTTATTGCATCACTCCTCCTCCTAAAGGTGGCTTCATGACTTGGCACACAGATCTTCTCCTGTGGGGCACTTTCTTTACACTATCTTGTCTAGCCTGAGTTTAGTGTCCCTTTCTCATTCATAGGAATGGCAGCATCTGTCTATTATTACGTAAATCGTACTACACATTAAGTCTTATCATTTACAAGTAAAGCATATCAGGACTTTTACCAATTCTTCAGTAGCATGTAATTCCATTACAAAATATGCAGACTTTGCTATGAGGAAGAGAGGTGAATTTAGAAGGGTATGCTGGGCAGAAGACTAGACTCACTTACTAGCTAAGCAGATTGTCCCTTTACATAAGCCTAATAACACACTAAGTCATGTTCTGGCCTCATCAAAATTATACACAGGATAGATAAAAGAAAGGATGATCATTAAGAATTTTGGTGGGTAAGTTACATGAATTCCAGCCACATCTCAGGTGTAATCTCCCAATCTGGAACAGGGAAAAAGAAGTAAACAGAATAACAAAAAAGTTTGGAGAGAAAATAAAAGTAACCTTAGGAAAAACAAATGGAACCTACAGCCAGATGTTGAAACAATTTACATACATCTGCACGTCTATTTGCAAATGAGTATGCAAATAAAATTAAGAAAACTCCTCTTGATACATTATGAGTTGCACCTCATGGTGCTCACCACACTCCCAGCAGACACACCACTGCTGTCAGCTACTAGAGTTCTACCCAGAAACAATATTGAATGTCTCTTATCTCCACAAGCTCAAATTCATCATGGGACCACAAATATCTTTATTCTAACTGCAGAACTTTGGCTTTATTCATAATAAAAAGTGTAAGAGGAACTATAATGTTCTTTATTTCCTGAATTTTTGTTAATGTTGGGACTATATATGATTCCCCTCACAAACGGAGGAAGGTGAGCCCTCCAGGAATTCCCCCTAGTGTGAGAGATAGGCTGGAAAGTAATAATATACAGAAAATTCAATTAATTATAATCTAGATTTCTGACTGCTAGGTATCTCCATGTTCCCTAGCCTTATGTGTTACCTTTACCTTGAATATTTAATTAAAAATGCTTCAGATTCACTTGTAAAGAAAAAAGAAATCTTCCCACAACTGCAACACCTCAGAGTACTTATGTATCTCCCAATTACTTCTGGCTACATTTTTCTTGCTTACAGCATATTCTCTGTATTATCTATATTTATTTTTTCTTGTGACTGTTCCTTTTTCTCTACATGTAACTTAACTATTTGAGAGATTATAAAATCTACCCAAAATGAATTACAGTTTGAATTTGAATTTGAAATTCAAGTTTAACTTAGCATCCTGTTTTCTTTCTATCAGCCCTTAACATTCTTTCCTTGATTTACACAAACACCTCTCTTTCTCAAAGCAGATGTGTATATTATACAGAAGATTCGTGTGTAATAGACAGGAAGTTACAGAACAGAAAAGCAGTTAATTTAGAAGCTAGTATTAGCATCTCTGTTGTTTAAGTCTCATGGCCTTTCTGATCACAAGGAACTTTTTACTGGTTGACTTTGCTTCTAAGGATCCCTGTCTTCCTGTCATGTTGCTGAGCTTTCTTTGTCCCTATATGTCCTCTTAATTATCAGCAGTTTCACCCTAAAATATTTGTAAAGCCTTTAATGATATCTGCAACTCCTCCCATTTCATTAGGCTGGATGTGTCAGCTCTTTTATTTGTCTCTGCCTAGTTCATTCTCAAAGTGCCTTAAAGTAGCTGGGGACTGTGGGCAGAGTCCGGGGGTGGCTATGGGACTTTATCTTTTACATGTTATGTGACCATCAAGTTATTTTCCCAAATAAAAACAGTGCTCTCTCCAGAAGAGGGCAGCTGACCAGCTTTAAAAGCATACTTTTTACTCTTCTCAGTTATACAATTAAATTACAAATGTAAAAACCTGCAACATGTGATGTGTGCAAACTGTTGCATGAGCAATGAAACTGAATGGGTCTTCACAACAAAAGTAATATGACAATCTTAGTTAAACACTGACGGGTGCGTAGGACCTTCCTAAATACAGGTTAGATAAGTGATGTCCCAAAGAGTTTTAATTTTTCTGTATTTAGTGTTCCTCATTGGACTAGATCCGAATTGCCAGAGGTACTACTCTTTTCATTTTATTCTGCTCATATTGTATGTGAAATATGTATTTAAGGATTCCCTGATTGACTCAAGAAATGGAAGAAATTCAAAGAAATTAAAAATGAAAGCCACGGTTAAAGTTGTGGGAATTTTGCACTTACTTATGAAATCAGAGTCCTAAGGCAAAGCTATTCTGGCACATGGCATTAGTGTGTTAATTTAGGGGGCAAGGTAATACTCTTTGAGTATGCACTCTCAATTTCACATGCAGCTATGACAACACTGAACACCCAAAACTGATTCCAGATTGTTAAATTCAGTAATTATGAAGTCAATGTTGTAAATTTAAGCAAAATGTATGGTTCTGTAAATCATTTGAAAAACTTGACTTAGAGGATACTTCATAAAAATTTCGAGAGCAATATGGACTTTACCTGGGTCTAGAGAATTCCAGGCTTGGTAACCTGAAAGTTTCCTGTAATGCTCACCAACAACTGCATGGAAACAAAGGTTCCCTAAATAATCTCCCTGATTCTTGCATGCAAGAAATGACTATCATTTTCTTCTGTTTTGATGTCTTAAATACTTAGAACAAAATAGGCTGTAACAGAAAATCATAATCCTGTACAAATACAGAGATAGATAATTCAAGGAAATCCCAATTAAATGAGCTTCATATAAAATCCCATTTACCAATTATCTGTGATCTAAAACTAAGCTCTGAAGGGAATTTAGAATCGCATTACTTATTTTTGTATTATTAGTGACATATTAGAGATAAATTCACACACAGTCCCTCCTGTTTATTAGAGTTTTAAATTTGTATTTGATATAATAAAGTTATCTCAAGATGTGAATTTCACCAACAAATAATTAAAACATATTAAACTAGATAAAGCAGCCATGATAAATATGTCTGTAACATGCTAATTTAAAAACAGCTTTTGCCATGCCTTGAGGGCACCAGAAATTGGGTTTCAACTTCTTCATTCTGTTTTCCATAGAGGTTGTACTAATTTACATTGCCACATGCAGTTTACAAGTATTACCTTTTCAACATATTCATGACAACATCTATTGTTTTTTGACTTTTTAATAATGGCCATTTTGCAGAGGTAAGTAGAATCTCATTGGGGTTTTAATTTGCATTTCCCTGTTGATTACTGATATTCAGTATGTTTTTATATTTGTTAGTCATTTGTATATCTTATTTTGAGAAATGTCTATTTACATCCTTTGCCTAGTTTTCAATGGGATTATTTTGTTTCTTATTGATTTAAGTTCCTTGTAGATTTCAGAAATGAGTCCCTTTTCAGATGCATACCTTGCAATATTTTCTCCCATTCTCTGTGTTGTCTGTTTACTCTCTTATTTCTTTGGCTTTTCAGTTTAATTAGGTTTCATTAATTTATTTTTTGTTTTTGTTGTATTTACTTTTGAGGTTTCATTCATGAATTAATTGCCTAGGTCAATGTCCAGAAGAGTTTTTCCAATGTTATCTTCTAGAATGTTTAGGGTTTCAGGTCTTAGGCCTAAGTTTTCAATCCATCCTGAGTTGATATTTATATAAGGTGAAACATACAAGTCCCATTTCACTCATCTACATGTGACTTCCCAACTTTCCCAGCACCATTATAAATAGGATGTCCTTTCCCCAATTTATGTTTTTGTATCGATTATTGCAGATTAATTGGTTGTTAGTATTTGGCTTTATTCCTGGGTTTTCTATTGTGTTCCATTGGTCTATACGTCTGCCTGTTTTTATATCACTACCATCTTGTTTTACTTACTATTGCCTTATAGTATAATTCAAAGTCTGGTAATGTGATGCCTCCAGACTTTTTTTTTTCCTCTTAGAATTGCTTTGGCTATTTGGGTTCTTTTTTGATTCCATATGAATTTTAAGATTGTTTTTCCTAATTCTTTAAAAACTTATGTTGGTATTTTGATGGGAATTGCATTAAATCTGTAGATTGCTTTAAGAGTATGATCATTTGGACAATATTTATTATTTTAATCCATGAGCATAAAATGTGTTTTGGTTTGATTCATCTGTGATTTCTTTCAGTAGTGTTTTGTGATTTTCCTTGTAGAGATTTTTAACCTCTGTTTAGATATATTTCTACATATTTTAATCTTTTGCAGCCGTTTTAAAAGGGATTGAGTTTTTGGTTTGATACTCAGGTTGGTCAGTGCTCCTGTATAACAGTACTATGAATTTGTGTACATTGATTTTGAAACCTGAGACTTTACAGAATTGAGGTGTCGTTAGGGTTTTCTAGGAATCGTATCATATCACTGTGGAACACCCGTAGTTTGACTTCTGCTATTCAAATTTAGATTCCCTGTATTTCTTTTGATTGCCTGATTGCTCTGGCTAGAACTTCCAGTACTACATTGAATACAGGTGTTAAAAGTGGGCATCCTTGTCTTGTTTCATTTCTCACCGGGAATGCTTTTAACATTTGTCGATTCGGTATGATGTTGCCTGTGGGCTTGTCATAGATGTCTTTTATTATTGTGAGTAAGTCCCTTACCTTGTGAGGAAAGTGCCTAGTTTGTTGAGGGTTTTTACATCAAGGGATGCTGAATTTTATTGAAAGCTTTTTCTGCATCTATTGAGATGATCATATGGTTTTTGTTTTTACTTTTAATTACCTTTATGTGATGAATCAGTTATTGACTTGCATATGTTAAACCATCCCTGCATTCCTGGGATAAGACCCACTTGATCATGATGTATTATCTTTTTGATGTGCTGTTAGATTTGATTATCTCGTATTTTGTTGAGGATTTTTGCATTTATGTTCATCAGGGGTATTGGGCTATATCTTTTTCTTCTTTTGTTATGTATTCTTCTGGTTTTGGTATCAGAGTGATACTGGCTTCATAGAATGATTTAGGGAGAATTCCCTCCTCTCTGTTTTTTTGGAATAACTTTGGTAGGATTGGTACCAATTCTTCTTTGAATATCTGGTAGAATTCAGGTGTGAATTTAACTTGTCCTGAGATTTTTATGTTGGCAATATCTTTATTACTGTTTCAATCTTGTTGATTGTTATTCATCTGTTCAAGGTTTTTATTTCTGCCTGATTTGATATAGAAGGATTTTATATTTCTAGGAATATATCCATTTTGTTTAAGTTTTCTAGTTTGCAGACATAAAGGTGTTCACAGTAGTCTCAAATGATCTTTTGTATTTCTGTGGTGTTCATTGTGATGACTCCATTATAATTGCTAATGAACCTTATTTGATTCTTCTCTCTTCTTTTCTAGGTTAAACTAGCTAATGGTCTCCTAGTTTTGTTTTATCTTTTCAAAGAACCAGCTTTTTGTTTCATTGATTTTTTTTTGTATCTTTTTGTTTTTTTTGTTTTAATTTTATTAAGTTCTGCTCTGATCTGTGTTATTTCTTTTCTTCTGCTAGCTTTGGGTTTAGTTTGTTCTTGTTTTTCTAATTTACTTAGGTGTAACATTAGGTTGTTTATTTGTGATCCTTCAGACTTTTTGATGTAGGCATTTAGCACTATAAATTTTCCTTTTAGCACTGCTTTTCCTGTATCCCAGAGGTCTCAACAACTTTTGTTGCTGAATTAGTCCATTTTAATGCTGCTAATAATGACATATGTGACACTGGGTAATTTATAAATGAAAGAGGTTTAATTGAGTCACAGATCAGCATGACTTGGGAAGCCTCAGGAAACTTAAAATTATGGGAAAAGGGGAAGAAAACATGTCCTTCTTCATATGGTGGCAGCAAGGAGAAATACCAAGCAAAAGGAAGAAAATCCCCTTATAAAACCATCAAATCTCATGAGAATTCACTATTATGAGAACAACATGAGGATAACTACCCCCATGATTAAATTACCTCCCACAACACATGCAGATTATGGGAACTAAAATTCAATATCAAATTTGGGTGAGGACCAAGCCAAACCATATTATTCCACGCCTGGCCCCTCTCAAATCTCATGTCCTCATATTTCAAAACACAATCATATAATTCCAACAATCCCTCAAAGTCTTAAATTATTCTGGCATTAACTCAAAAGTCCAAGTTCAAAGACTCATTTGAGATAAGGCAAGTCCCTTCTGCCTATGAGACCACAAAATTAGAAGCAAGTTAGTTACTTCCTCCAAACAGTGGAGGTAAAGTAATTGAAACACCAGTTCCAAATGGGCTAAATTGGCCAAAACAAATGGGCTACATGTCCCATGAAAGTCTGAAATCCAGTAGGGCAGTTATTAAACTACAGTTCCAAAATAATCACCTTTAACTTCATGTCTCACATCCAGGTCATGCTCATGAAAGAGGTGGGCTCCCATGGCTTTGGCAGCTCCATTCCTGTTGCTTTTTAGGGTACAGCTGCCCTACTTACTGCTTTCATGGGCTGACAATGAGTGTCTGCAGCTTTTCCAGGTGCACAGTGCAAGCTGTTGGCTGATTTACCATGGTGTGGTCTGGAGGACAATGGCCCTTTTCTCATACCTCCACTAGGCAATGCCACAGTGGGTACTCTGTGTGGGAGCCCAAACTCAACATTTTACTTCTACACTGCCCTGGCAAAGGTTTTCATGAGGGCCCTGCCTCTGTAGCAAAATTCTGCCTGGACATCCAGGCATTTCCATACATCCTCTGAAATTTAGACAGAAATTCCCAAACCTCAATTCTTAACTTCTGTGCACCCATAGGCTTAACACCATGTGGAAGCTGCCAAGGCTCGGGGCTTGCACCCTTTGAAGCAATGCCTGAGCTGTACCTTAACCCCTTTTAGCTATATCTGGGGCAGCTGGGACACAGGACACCAAGTCCCTAGGATGCACACAACCATTTTTTTTCTCCTAGACCTCTGGGCTTATGGGCTGCCACAAAGTTCTCTGTCATGCCCTGGAGACATTTTCCCCATTGTCTTTTTGATTAACATATGACTCCAAATTACTTATGCAAATTTCTGCAGCTGGCTTAAATTTCTCCTCAGAAAATGGGTTTTTCTTTTCTGTTGCATTGCCAGGCTGCTCATTTTTCAAATATGCTCTGCTTCCCTTTTAAACATAAGTTCCAATTCCAAATTATATCTTTGTGAATACATACAATTGAATGCTTTTAACAACACTCAAGTCACCTCTTGAACTCTTTGCTACTTGAACATTTCTTTTGCCAGATAACCTAAATTACATCTCTCAAGTGCAAAGTTCTACATATCTCTAGGGAAGGGGAAAAATGCCAACAGACTCTTTGCTGAAACATAGAAAGAGTCACTTTTATTCTAGCTTCCAACATCTTCCTTATCTCCATCTGAGACAACCTCAGCCTAGACTTCATTGTCCAGATCACTATCAGCATTTTGGTCAAAGCCATTTGACAAGTCTCTAGGAAGTTCTAAACTCTCCCACATTTTCCTGTTTCCTTATGAGCCCTCCAAACTCTTCCAACCTCTGCCTGTTACCTAGTTCCACAGTCACTTCCACATTTTCAGGTATCTTTAGAGCAGCACCCCACTACCTCACACCAATTTACTATATTAATTTGTCCTCATGCTGCTACTAAGGACATATCTGAGACTAGATAATTTATAAAGGAAAAAGTTTTAATTGACTCATGGTTCAGGATGGCTGGGAAGACCACAGGAAATTTACAATCATGGTGGAAGGGGAAGCAAACATGTCCTTCTTTACATGGTGATAGCAAGAAAAAGTGCCAAGCAAAAGAGGCAAAAGTGCCTTATAAAACCATCAGATCTTGTGAGAACTCACTCACAGCATGAGGGTAACCACTCCCATGATTAAATTACCTCTCACTAGGCACCTCCTACAATAGGTAAAGATTACGGGAGCTACAATTCAAGATGAGATTTTGGTGGGGACACAAACAAACAATATCAGTCACTATTATCATTTATTTTAAATATTTTCAAATTTCCATTCTTGATTTCACTGTTAATGCCAAAATTATTCAGGAACATATTATCTAATTTCCATGTACATGTATAGTTGCAAGGGTTTCTCTTGGAGTTGATTTCTAGTTTTATTCCACTGCAGTCTGAGAACATTTTTGATATGGTTTCAGCTTTTATAAAAATAATTGAGACATGTTTAGTGGTCTATCGATCTATCCTGGAGAATGTTTCATGTGCTGATGAGAAAAATGTATATTCTTCAGTTTGTGGGTAGAATGTTATTTAAATATCTGTTAAGTCCATTTTTTCCAAGAGTGTCATTTAAATGTATCATTTTTTTGTTGACTTTTATCTTGATTACCTGTCTAGTGCTGCCAGTGGAGTATTGATGCTCCTCACTATTATTGGGTTTACTGTCTATTTTATTCCTTAGGTTTAGTATTAATTGTTTTCTGTATCTAGGAGCTACAATGTTAGGTGCCTATAATTTAGGATTGTAATACCTTCTTGTTGAATTTATTTATTATCATTATATAATGACCTTCTTTGTCTTTTTTCTCTTTATTTTTAATTTTTGTGGATACATAGTAGGCATGTATATTTATGGGGTACATGAGATGTTTTGATACAGGCATGCAATATGAAATAAGCATTCATGAAGAATGGGGTATCCACCCCGTCAATAATTTATCCATTGATTGAGTGGCAAACTATCTAACTATACCCTTTATTTTAAAATGTCATTTATTATTGGCTATAGTCAGCATGCTGTGCTATTAATTAGTAAGGTTTATTCATTATGTCTGACTTTTTTGTACCCAGTAACCATCCACAGGTCCACTGTCCAGCCCCCCATTACACTTTCAAGCCTCTGGTAACCATCCTTATAGTCTCTATGTCCGTGAGTTCACTGTTTTAATTTTTAGATCCCACAAATAAATGAGAATATGTGAAGTTCCTCTTTCTGTGCCTGGCTTATTTAACTTAACTTAATCATCTCCCGTTCTATTCATGTGGTTGCATATAACAGCATCTCATTATTTTTTGGTTGAATAGTACTCCATTGTTTATATGTATCATATTTTCTTTATCCATTCCTCTGTGGGTGGACACTTAGGTTGCTTTCAAATCCTAGCTGTTGTAAACAGTGGTGCAACAAATACAGGAGTGTGGATATCTTTGTGAGATACTAATTTATTTTCTTTTGGGTCCATACCCAGCAATGAGATTGCTGGATCATAGAGCAGCTCAATTGTTAGTTTTTGAGGAAACACCAAACTGTTCTCCATAGTGTTTGTACTAAGTTACAGTCCTACCTACAGTGTATAAGTGTTCTTCACATTCTGCCAGCATTTTTATTGTCTGTCTTTTGGATATAAGCCAATATAACCAGGTTGATATTATACATCACTGTTGTTTTGGTTTGCCTTTCTGTATTTAGCAGTTATTTTAAGCATCTTTTCAGGTGCTTCTTTGTCATTTGTATGTCTTCTTTTCAGAAATACCTATTCACATATTTTTTTCATTTTTTAATTGGATTTTTATATTTGTTTTCCTATGAAGTTTTCTCAGCTCCTTATATATTCTGGTCATTAATGCATTGTCAGAGGACCACTGGACAAATATTTTCTTCTAATCTATGGGTCGTCTCTTCACTTTGTTGATTGTATCCATTGCTGCTCAGAAATTTTTTAATGTTAGGTGATCCCATTTGTCCATTTTTGCTTTTGTAGCCTTGTGTTTGCGGGGTATCATTCAAAAAATTATCACTTGGACCAATGTCTTTAAGCTTTTTACCAAAGTTTTCTTGTAGTAATTTCATAGTTTGAGGTCCTACATGTAAGTCTTTAATCCATTTTTGTTTGATTTTTGCATATGGTGATAGATAGGGGTCTAGTTTTTTTCTGCATATGGATATCCTATCTTCTTAGCACCACTTTTTCCCAGTGTATGTTATTGGCAACTTTAGTCGAAAATGAGTTCACTGTAGGTGTGTGGATTTTGTTCTGCATTCTTTATTCTTTTCCATTAGTCTATGTGTCTGCTTTTCTGCCAGTACCATCCTGTTTTGGTTAGTGTCACGCTGTAGTGAAAACTGAAGTCACATAATGTAGTTCCTACAATTTTGTTCTTTTTGCTCAGGATAGCTTTGAACATTCTGGGTCTTTCATGGTGCCATATAAAGTGTAGCATTATTCTTTCAATTTCTGTAAAAAAATTCAGAAATTTTTTGGTATTTGAATCTGCAGATTGCTTTGAGTAATAAGAACATTTTAATAATATTAATTCTTGTAATTCATTACCATAGAATATTTTACCATTTGTTGATGTCCTCTTCATTTCTTTTACAAGTGTTTTGTAGTTTACATTATAGAGATATTTTACTTCTTTGGTTCAATTAATTTCTGTGTATTTAATGTTATATTTTGCTACTGTAAATAGGATTACTTTTTTATTTTCTATTTTACATTATTCATTGTTGGTCTATAAAAATGCTACTGATTTTTGTATGCTGAATTTGTATCTTCTATCTTTACTGAATTTTCTTTTTATTTTTTTCTTAGGGTTTCAATCTACATTATTACATTACTCATCTGTTCTTGCGTGTTGACTACTTTTTCCATTAGATTCCTTAGAATATCATAGTTCTAGTCTGATAATTCCATCATCTTTGCCATATGTAGGTCTGGTCCTGATGCTTACTCTGTTTCTTCCAGTTGTATCTTTTACGTTATAGTATGCCTTGTAATTTTTGTTAAATGGCAAACATAATGTATTGGAAAAAAGAAACTGAGGTAAGTAAGCCTTTAAAGTGAGGATACATGTTTATCTAACTATGAATTAGGCTGTGTTTGCTGTTTTTCTAAGCTGTATTTGTCAGAGGCTAAAGTTTCCTCTATTGTCCCTGTTTTTGTCTCTAATGTTGTCTTTGGGTTTCCCTAGAAATTTCTTAAATAAGGTCTGAGACTAGCAGTTCTCTCTATTGTATTTCCCTTTTATTATATAGGAACGCTACTAAAGTGGTGCTAAAGTATGGGGGAAGGAAAGCATTTTATCATCCTAAAATTAAGCCTCAGTATTTTAGTGAGCCTGTGGCTCTGGCTGTGAATTTCACCAGCACTTCTCAGTTTTCCTTTCCCATCTTAATTGACACAGGAAGGCTACATGGGGCTTGCGTTTGGCATTCCCCTTTCTCATATGAAGGCTAGAGCATGCAGGATTTGGTATTTCCCTTCCCCTGTATCAGTTATGCTCTGGTATAATCACAATAGTTTTAACTCTGTTAAAATAATTTATCTTGAAGGTAGGCCTTGTTAAGAACAAAATGTTCAGAGACTATTTCAAAATGGCTACTTTTCTCTTCCCCCTTGCAGAAGCTGAAAGGGGTTTCTCTTATCTTCATTGTGAGGATATGCCAAGAGCTTTTGGAGGCAAAACTGACAAATATGTGAGTGTCCCCTTAAGACAGGAGCCTCCTGGAGTGTTTAACTCTCAGCTTTGTGCACGCTGAGTTGCTAGCAATTCATTACTTAAAGTTCAAGTTTTTCTAACACAGTACTGGCTCCAGAGAGCAGCTTCTATTCATGGGCTTATGCTCAGGTATACTGTGCTTCTCTGAACTCACCTGTCTGTCTTTCTAATGTGAGGAGCAACATTTCACTCCATGACCTCAATTCTTTGAAGTATCTAAAGAAAGTTGTGGCATTTCAAACTGTTCAGCTTTTGCTGTTGTTTTGTAAGAATATGAATAATAAGTGCTAAGTTACCTAAATTCTAACCACAAATGAAAACCACTTCATTCTTTCTATTAATATGTAAGTACATGCTTTTTCCTTTGCACATTTCTTTAGCTATATTTCTGCATGCTATTTTACATAGTAGTTTCATTCTACTCCAGATATTTTACAATTTGTCTTTTTTCCAATTTGACCGAATAAACTTCTTAATATATTTTTAAATATCCAGTAGATGGTATATATTTGCTACACAATTTTTGAATTTTGAAATTTTATGAGGTTTTACTTTTGACTAAAATAAAATTTTGTGAATGATTCATACACATTTGAAAATAAGATGTGGTTTCTCTTTTTAAAGCATTGATTTTAATTTAGTTCCATTTAGTATTTATTATTAATTGTGTTATTAAAAACTTTCTACATTTTTTCCTTTTGTCCAGTTTATCTTTCATGGACTGAGAGACAAGTTAAAGCTGTGGTTTCAAATGAATTTTTACTTCTTCTATATTTTTGGTAGATGTTTTGAAATGAAAGTTAATTCTGTGTTTGTTGTAGTTTTATTATATTTGTTGTCTTTGCTCTGTAAATAAAAAATGCTTTTCTTTTTCTCATATGACACATTTTTGCTGTGAATTTAACCCGGCCTACTATTAAAATTATGATCTCTGCTTTGCCTTCATCTTTTTTAAATTTTACATTTGCCTGTTGTGTATTTTCCAATTCTTTACAAACCTTCTGAATCACGTTGTTTTGTATGTGCCTTGTGCACCACACATAGATTGATGTTAGTTTGTGATCCAATCTAGATTCAAGGACCCTCTTAAAAATTATAGATGAGTTTTACCTACATTTATGTTTATTGACAAGATAAATATGTTTGCTTCTTTTCTGTCATCATTTTTTTTTTATAAAATTTAAGACAACTTCTACTCTAATACCTGTGTTTACTTTCATTAAGGTGTTTCTTCTATTAATTTATTCTAGCAGTTATCTCCGAAAGAGTAAGGCATCATGATTTTTACAATTATTCTATTTTTAGACAGTGTCTATTAACTGTTTAATTTCAATCTTTATATTTCATGTTTATTTCTATGAACAATGTCAAAATAGGTAAATTTTTCTTGCTTTTTTCGTCACCACCTATTTTATTGGTATAATAATTTTGTAGCCAAATGATAACCTTAATATACTTAAACCTCTTGTTACTTTATTAATATGATGTAAGTAATCTCAAATTTTACTAAGAAAATGTGGAGATTGACTGTTCACTGTTTGCCAACATTTCTATACTTATATTCTGAACCTTTGTTTTATATAGAATTTGGCTCTCTATATCCATGGGTTCTGCATCTGTGACTTCAACCAATCACAGATAAAAAATATTTTTTAAGAAAATGAATGGTTGAGTTTGTAACTGGACAGATCCAGACTTTTTTTCTTCATGTCATTATTTCTTAAGCAATACAGTATAAAAGCTATTAACATAGTGTTTACATTTCATTCATTATTATAGGTAATCTAGAGATGATTTAACGTATTTGGGAGGGTGTGCATAGGTTATAAGAAAGTACAACACTATTTTATTAAGGGACTTGACCATCTGCCAATTTTAGTATGGAGGGAGGTTCTGAAAGCAATTCCCCGTGGATACCAAGTGGTGACTGTTTATATAAAGAGTTTATAAAATATACAGTTCTTCTAACCAATAGCAGTAATAAAATATACTCCATGATCACTGCTCATATTGCCACAGTTTGTCCATTCATCTCTTATTTGGCTTGAGTTTATCCTGAAGTATTTTCTTCAAGGAGAATTCATGGGATCTATATTTCTTTAGTTATTTTGTTTTCAAATGTATTTTTCTGTTGCTTTACTGTTAAAATAAAAGCTGTCAGCTTATGAAATTCTTATACCTAATTTTCGTTCTCCCAAATTCTGTTACATCTGCTATATTTCACTATCTTTGTGAAAAAACACTGTGGTCTTATGAGTACTTTAAACTTTTGCCTGCTTCCTAATGAATGATTGAAATCCATTAAGTCATTAAAGATACACATTAAGATGTTAACTGCTGTTTGATTTTTCCTGAGTCATTGTGTTCCTTTTTAATTTATAGATTCAAGTCTTGTTTTATTTGTTGTTGCTGTTGCTGTTATTTTTGAGATAGAGTCTCTTTCTGTCATCCAGGCCGGAGTGCAGTGGTGCAATCTCAGCTCACTGCAACCTCTTCCTCCCTGGTTCAAGTGACTCTCCTGCCCCAGCCTCCCAAGTAGCTGGGACTACAGGAATGTGCCACCATACCCAGCTAAGTTTTGCATTTTTAGTAGAGACGGAATTTCACTACGTTGGCCTGGCTGGTCTCGAACACCTGATCTCAGGTGATCCACCTGCCTTGGCCTACCAAAGTGCAGGAATTATAGGTATGAGCTATCATGCCTGGCCTCTTGTTTTATATTTGGAAAGTTGTACTGATTATTTTTAATTTTTATAATAATCCATTATAAAAATATAGATTTTGCATACCGAGGTGGTTTTAAATATGCCCTCAACTTCTTTGACAGGTCTCTCTTTGAAGGTGTATCCTAACTAATTCTATTTCCCTTGATTTGGGGAAGGACTTCATTTCTCACTTTTAGTGAACAAAATTTGGCAGAAGTAACTGTGTATAATTTCCAAGACTAGATCATAAAAGGAATAACTTTTTGTGGCTTGATATCTTAAATCACTACCTCTGGGAGTGGAAGCTAACATGTTGTGAGGACAGTGAAACAATTCATGGAGAACACCACATAGGGATTAACTAAGACCTCCCAACAACAGCTAAAACCAATTTTCCATCAATGTGAGTGAGTAACTTTGAAAGCGGATGTTCCCGACCCTTTCAAGTTTTAGATAACGACTGTCCCAGATGACATCATGACTGCTAACTCCTTAGAAACTTTGCTAAGATACTCCTGAACTCAACACCCATAAGCTGAGTAAAATAAATGTTTATTGCTGTTATAGGTTTACAGGATTTGAGAAAATATGTTACACAGCAAGATAAAAATAAAATATACATGCCAGATCTTTTTTCTATCCTGCTTATATGTTTCTCTGTTGTTCATTGAACAATTTTATTTACATTCTATTTTCTGTGTTTTCTATTCTAATTTCTATTTTTATTTACAGTCTGTTTTTGAACACTTTTATTTACATTCTATATATCTCTTACATTATTTTCACTAATATCCTTTGAGCTGCTTCTAATTTCACATGTTTTTTTCCTATGGTTTGAATGTTTGTGTCCCTCCAAAATTCATGTTGAAATTTAATTCTCATTGTGGTGGTATTAAGAGATGGGACCTTTTGGAAAGTGATTAAGTCATTAGGGCCCTGCCTTCGTGAATGGAATTAATTTCCTTATAAAAGGGGCTTTAGAGAGCTGCCTGGCTCTTCCATCTATTCTGCCACATGAGGATTCCTAGATAGTGTATCTGGAAGGAATAAGCTCTTGCCAGATACCAGAATCTACTAGTGTCTGAATGTTAGACTTCCCAGCCTCTAGAACTGTAAGAAACACATTTCTGTTGTATATGAATTATGTAGCCTAATGTATTTTGTTACAGAAGCCTGGAATAACCTAGGAAAATATTTAATACTATTTTAGGGTTTATTTTTTTTTTTCAATTTCTTTCCTGAATTCCACAACTCCATCTTTTTGTTATTATTATTATTGCCTAACCATATTTTCACAAAATTGTTATTGTATTTACTCTCTGAGTGCTTTTATATAGAGATGCTTTCACCAGTATTTTTTAAAAATTCATTGCATGATACTTAGTCACAATTTGATTGACTCCACAGCAACATTTTTTTCAGTGAGCATTTTTCAACTAATATTTGTTCCTTCTTTTGTGCTGTATCTTTGTACAGATACAAGGTTATATTCTGGAGATTTGTATACGAAAAGGAGCAGGATTTATTTTATTCACATGAGGAAAGTTTCTCTTTCTCACAGTTTTGTTTTGTGAGTGAATTCCTTAAGCTTTTACTTGTCTCCACATTTTGCACTAAAAGGCACCTGAAAATAGAGTCTCCTCTTTGTCCATTACCATACTAATTGAATGCTTTTTGTTAGTATGACATTCCTTGTTTGATTTCTCATTTATTCTCACTTTTAATTCATACAACCAAATACAGTCTACAGAAACTACCATTGCGAACCTTTGATTCCATTCCAGGTTTGCAAACAAGAATATGTGTGTATTTTTTTTTTAACCTATGGGTATAGCACACCCAAAGGAGAAATGTGCTCTGCATTTTTTTCTTTGAGATCAGCATTCATGGACTTACTTGTCTGCATCTTCCTGCATGCTGTTTGTCCTTCACTATTTTTGTCAGTTTTTTCTTGTATTTTGTGTTCTGAAGTTTCAAATATTTTTTCATTTTTTAAGCATGCATATTGTATTGCTTTTTGCTTTTATATTTTGGTTTTAGTGTGATTTTTTAAGTGACTGAGGAACACCCACATTTAATTTGCTGCATTAAATCTGGACTCACTCAATTGAGAATTTTATTTGAGCCTGTCGTGGCATAAATTGTTTCTTTTTACTGACTAAAATTTTGATGTTCTAAGAATTCCTATAAAGCACAATTAAATAAACAAGCTGCTAAGTTGACATAGCTCCAACTACCTATTTTGCAAGGCCTAATGCAAAATAAAAATGTACTGTCCTTTGTTCAAAAAGCAGGAAAAAATACTTTTCCTTTATTTGGTTCTCTCTCTCTTAGCCCTTTCATGGATCTTTTTATTTTATGTTTTATGATGTGGTACCTTGGATATGGTGGTTTGCATAGATCAAGTGAGTCTCTCATGGGTGTGTAGGGCCCTTCCCTGTGACTTAATGCACAGGGCATGTGCAACCATACTTAACCCACCTATGCCTACGCCTCTGATAAATGCAAAGGTTGGCAGCAGTGCTGGGTATGATAGAGGAGAAAACAATTGAGAACCTACCCTGTGCAGGTAGGCTGGTAGAACCCCATGTAATCTGAAACTTCAATCCCAGAACATGCTCCACTGTCCTAACAGACTTCATTTACAAAAAAACAAGTTCAAAGATAAAATTATTAAGATTTCATACTGTAGATTTCAGAGTATTAAACCCCAAGCATAAGGCTGCTTCTGAGCAACGTTCCAATGTGACTACACTGGTTGTGTGCCCATGAAGTCAGTCTTGTGTTGACAAAGGAAGTTTCAGTATGGGCATAATGTGTAATTTACTGGGTCTCATGGACATTAGCTACAAGTTATTACCCATGGCTAACACTTGAAAACTCTTCCTGACAGTGTTGTTTTTAAAAGATCATTTTATTTTGGCCCTGCCTTCCTAGCTCATTCTTGTATAATTTTTTCTGTTGTCTCTGCTTTTTACAAAGCCCACGAGTTGATTGAGCGTATTCAAAATCCGCAGGGTTGCTCAGTCGTCTCCCAAATCCTCACCTCTAGACCTTTGTTCAAACCAACTTTAATAAGTTCTTTTAAAAGGCATGCTTTATTAGTGGTCAAACATGGAAAAATAAATATCCTCAGCCCCTATTCTGGTTGAAAACAATTCTATTGACTCTAAGCGCAACTCGATTTTTAGAGGTAAAGGCCTATATTTGAAAAGGAGAATACACTAAAGAAACCAAAAAAGACAGTGGAACATAGCGATTGAAAGCATAAGTATTAGAATTAGCTGTATCATTCACCACTAGCTATGTGGTCCTGCAAAAGTCACAATCTTTCTTAGCCTAAATTTCCTCATCTGTAAAATGAAGGCCATAAGTCCTAACCTTATAAGGCTGTTGTGAACATTACATGATGCAATGTTTGTAAGGTGCTTGCTAGTTTCTATATCATAGTACATTTCCGATCCATTTCTTCTCCGCCTGTCCTCAAGACAGAGCAATGTATGAGTTGTTTCTAATTCAGTCTCTTTCTGTTCGGAGCACTCTCCTGTGCTGGAGATAAAATATATTAATTCTTCACTTTTTACCCCCTTTTTTGTTTTACTATAATCACATTCTTTGGTCAGTTCAGGGATTCCATGTATTGGTTATACGGTTTCCTTCCAAGACTACCTTTGATGTCCATGTTAAACACAGTAATTTGCACAAAAATATGTTCCATGAATAGGTGATAGGGGAATAAAAGATAATGGCTTATCCTGGTCTAAAGCAGCCCTAGGAATTTATGAGGGGAAGATGAGAGACATAGATATGGAGAAAAGAAAAGGGGGCTACAAAGATAGTTTCCACAGCAGATAAATATATTAAATCACAGCACATATGCTGCCCTTATGGAGATGCAGGAACTAAACCCTGTGGGGGATTGTGCTCTCAAGAATCAATATCTTTATAAATATGTGAAATTGAGTTTGTGTCATACACAGAAAGGTTTCAGTTTGGGGTCTTCCATGTCAATTCTCATCACTGAACTTTGATTGTCTTATTATTTTATAATGTTTCTGTATTCATCCATTCTTGCACTGCTAATAAAGTCATACGTCAGACTGCATAATTTATAAAGAAAAGAGGTTTAATTCAGTCAAGTTCAGCATGGCTAGGGAGGCCTCAGGAAACTTACAATCATGGTGGAAAGGAAAACAACCATGACCTTCTTCACATGGGAGCATCACGGAGAAGAATAAGAGCTGAGCAAGGGGGAAGCGCCTTTTAGATAGCCTATCAAATCTCGTGAGAACTTAGTATTACAAGAATAGCATTGGGGAAACCAACCCCATGATGCAATTTCCTCCAACAGGGTCCCTCCCACCACATGTGGGGATTATGAGAACTACAGTTCAAGATGAGGTTTGGGTGTGGACACAGCCAAACCATATCAGTTTCTGATGAGCACCTTTGGAGAAAGTACTTTAGATGGTGAAATAATTGAGAACACATAATTTTTAAGTGATTCCTATTTCTTAGTATATCTCACCAAGATTTGTGTAAAGGGTAGGGGTAAGAGCACCTGATATTTGTGTCACAAGGCAAACCCCCAAATTTGTGCTCAGCCCAGGAAGCCAAGAGGGTTCTGTGTTTCATTTGGGAAAGAATTTTAAGGGTGAACCAACGGACAAAAGTGAAAGCAAATTTATTAAGAAAGTAATGGAGATCCTGTCATTTGCAATAACATGGATAAAACTAGAGGTCATTATGTTAAGTAAAATAAGACAAGCACAGAAAGACAAACTTAATATATTCTCACTTATTCATGGGAGCTGAAAAATAAAATAACAGAACTCATGGAAATAGAAAGAAGAAGGATGGTTACCAGCAGCTTGGAAGGGTTTTGGGAGGGAGATGGAGAAGTGGGGATGGTTAATGGTTACAAACCAAAATAGCTAGAAAGAATAAATAAACCTAGTATTTGCTAGCACAACAAAGTGTCTATAGTTAGAAACAATTTAATTGTACATTTTAAAATGACTAAAATGATATAGCTGGATTGTTTGTAACACAGAGAAAAAAAGCTTGAGGTGATGGATACTTCATTTAACCTGATGTGGTTATTACACATTGAATTGAATGCCTGTATCAGAATATCTTATTTAGCATGCACACACACACACACACACACACACACACACACATAATCTTAAAAAGAAAGTAGAGGAATAAGAGGGTGGTACTCCATGGGCATAATATCTGTGAGGGCTCTGGTTGGCTATAATTATGGTTATTTCTTTATTATATGCAAATTAAGGGGTGGATTATGTATAAGTTTTCTAAGACAGGAGCAGAGGGCTCAAAGAACTGCTTTTTTTTCCCCTCAGTCCAGACTGCACAGGGTAACTTTTGGGTGTTGCCCCATGGTATTTCTAAACTATCACGGTATTAGTAGGAGTGTCTATTATCATGCTAACATTATAATTTGTACACAATGAGCAGTGAAGGTAACCAGGGGTACCCTTTATTATTATCTTGGTTCTAGATGGTTTTGGCTTGTTTCCTTACTGTCCCCTGTCTTATCAGCTGGGTCTTGTGACATGTTGTCTTGGAAAATAGTCCTACCAAATTTCTATCTCTGTTGAATCTCCGTAAGATTTCAGTTTGTAAAAGCAACCATGCAAGTCTCTGATCTCCACCCCTAATTGGTTCACAAAGAACCCACAAATCCTGTAATAAAAACCTGTGGAGTTCAATGTGTCAGTCCAAAGAAAATGTCTGACCCAATTTATCTTCTTTGCTCTGCCTTTGATGTAATATGCACAGCTGAACAAATAAGGGATGATGTAAAAAGGAACACTTGTTAAAGAACACTCCAACTTGTAAGAAGGAAGTCTCAGAAATAAGCTGGTATTTTGACCTGAGGGGCTAAACCTATAATGCTGTTTCAGTCATACTGCCATGCTGAATTTACCAGCTTAGACTTGCTCCAAAATGTGTTATTCCCAAGACAAAATTTTTATCAAGGCATTCTGGAAGTTGAAAAATTCAAGGGAACTAGATTAACATGAATAATTTTCTCCAGTGTTAAAAGTAAAAGTGAGGAATCTGGAAATGTCCTTCTCACATGTAGTTGAAGAATTAGCAATTTTAGAAAACTCTTTAGGCTATGTTTGTATTAATGTGAGGGGGAGAATGGATTGAGGATGTGTTTCTGGAAACTCATTTTATACTCATTTCTAAAACAGTGCTGTCTAATATAGTAGCGCTAGAAAAATGTAGCTGTTTAAATTTAAATATGTATTTAAAATATCTATCTATCTATCTATTTACATATATATATCTTCAGTCTCACTAGCCCAACCTCAATAGCCATGTTGAAATAGAGACTACTATGCTGTACAGCACAGATACAGAACTTTTACATCATCATAGAAAGTTATCTTGGCTAAATTTAAACCACTATGCATTTATGCATGCCTACACTCAATTTCATAATATGTTTAGAGGGTTATAAGTTATATTTTATCTCATGTATTATTTGACTTTCAAATTTGTAATCAGCTTTTAGGGCTTAGCCCCATACTACTTCCTCTTACAAATATTCTCAGAATCTCCTGATCAGAACTGAAACTGTGTGATATGATTAGACTTTGTGTCCCCACCCAAATTTCATCTTAAATTGTAATCCTCATAATCCTCATGTGTTAAAAAGAGACCAGGTGGAAGTAAATGGATCATAGGGGCTGTTCCTCTTATGCTGTTCTTGTGATTTTGAGTGAGTTCTCACGAGATCTGATGGTTTTATAAGGGGTTCTCCCGCCTTCACTTGGCACTTCTCCATTTTGCTGCCTCGTGAAGAAGGTACATTGCTTCCTTTCACCTTCAGCCATGATCATGTTTTCTGAGGCCTCCCAAGTCAATGAGAACTGTGAGTCAATTAAAACTTTATCCTTTGTAAGTAACTCAGTCTTGAGCAGTTCTTTATAGCAGTGAGAAAATGGACTAATCCAGTAAATTGGTAGTGCAAAGAGTGGGGTATTTGCCATAAAGATACCAAAAAATGTGGAAGTGACTTTGGAACTGGGTAACAGGCAGAGGTTGGAACAGTTTGGAGGGCTCAGAAGAAGACAGAAAGAGGTGGGAAAGTTAAAACTTCCTAGAGACTTGTTGAATGATTTTGACCAAAATGCTGATAGTGATATGGACAATGAAGTTCAGGCTGAGGTGTTCTCACATAGAGATGAGGAACTCATTGGGAACTGGAGCCAAGGCCAAATTTGTAATGCCTTAGCAAAGAGACTGGTGGCATTTTGCCCCTGCCCTAGAGATCTGCGAAACATTGAACTTGAGAGAGATGATCTGAAATTGGAACTCATGCTTAAAAAGGAAACAGAGCATAAAAGTTTGGAAGATTTTCAGCCTGACCATGTGATAGAAAACAAAACAAAACATAACAAAAAACATTTTCTGAAGGTAAATTAAAGCCAGCTAGAGAAATTTTAATAAGTAATGAGGAGCCAAATGTTAATCACCAAGACAATGGGCAAAATGTTTTCAGGGCATGTCAGAGGACTTCACAGTGGCCCCTCCCATAACAGGCCCTGAGGCCTATGAGGAAATAGTGTTTTTGTGAGCCAGGCCCAGTGCTGTCTCCACCCCCAACCTCTGTGCAACTTCAGAACATGGCACTCCAGCTCCAGCCATGGCTAAAAAGGGCCAATATAAAAATCAGTTTGTTGCTTCGGAGGGTGCAAACCCCAAGCTTTGTCAGCTTACACATGGTGTTGGGCCTACAGGTGCACAGAACTTACAAATAAAATTTTAGGGACCTCCACTTAGATTTCAGATGATGAATGGAAATGCCTGGATGTCCAGGCCAAAGTTTGCTACAGGAGCGGAGAGGGATTTTATTAAGTATTAACTCACACTATCACAAGGTCCCACAATTGGAAGGCAGAGGAGCAAAGAGAGACGTCCGAGTTCCAAAACTGAAGAACTTGGAGTCTAATGTTCGAGGGCAGGAAGCATCCAGCACCAGAGAAAGATATAGGCTCGGAGGCTATGCAGGTATCCCTTTTCACATTTTTCTAGTTCTGCCCACTAGGAAGATTTTCCTTCACTGCTGTCCTTCAGGGATGTCCTAGAAAGGGGCTGTAGTGCTGCAACTGTCCACTTTTGAATGGTGCCTGCATTTTGTGCAGAAGCATCTGTGAACCACGCCCTAGTCTTTTCTTTCTTTGTCAATTGATTATAAGGAACTCCCCATGAAGCCATTGGTGCAGGCTGGGGAACAGAAGGCAGGGTGGCAGGAATGGAAAACATGGACATTTGAGCCATTTGCTTATGTAACTTACTTGGGTTTTCAGGACCTGCTTGAGCCCGGTCAAGTATGTACCACTTTCATTTCATGATGAAATACTGCTGTGCATGCCCCACTTTATGGCTAAATGGGTTGGAAGCACCCAGTTCATAATAGGTGGTTCAAGTTGCACGGTGACTTGATTATCCATAGTCAAATTTTCCATTTCCATCAAAGCCGGGTAACAGTCCAAGAACTGTATCTCATAAGGAGAGTAGTTATCTGCAGAAGATGGCAGGGCCTTGCTCCAAAATCCTAGAGAACTCCACAGTAATTCACCCATGGGAACCTGCTGAGAGGTCCAAACAGCATTCCTATCTGTTGGCAGCTCATTAGATTGTGCCCACCCATATTAAGAGTAGGTCTGCCTCTCCCAGTCCACAGACTTAAATGTTATTATCCTTTGACAACACCCCCACAGACACACCCAGGATCAATATTTTGCATCCTTCAACCCAATCAAGTTGACACTCAGTATTAACCATCACAGAGGTCCTGTCTCAATTAAAAATGACATTCCATGGTGTTTCACCTGTGATGGTGATGGTAGGGTGATCAGCTGTTCTAGTTTGCCCTCCACTGGATAGTTTCCTGAGTCATGTGATTCCTAGTGCCAAAACTGGCACAGTCTCAGTCAAACTGGGTCAGGCAGTCACTTTAGCTATAGAGTCAGGGTCAACTTGATGAATAACCTGTTTTCTCTGTCTTATGGAGGGCAGTAATAAAGTATATCTTGACATTATTTTGCCCGTGACTAAAACAAGGTGTGAGCATTCAATAACTAGTTGATTTAATTCATCTAATATTACAGGTAGAAAAGTATCTTTCTTCATGTTATGAGAATGGGGCTTTAGAGCTAATCTATAGAAGCATGGAAGGAACACCTTCTTTGGATTTGGAAGACGTTGGGCTAAATGGTGGTTCTTCCATGAATTGCTTGTGCAACTTTGGGCAAGGCACTTAACGTATTTAAGACTCTGTTTTTTTTCTCATGCAAAGTGAGGAAATAATTCACGGGCATGGGTCTTTTGTTACAAATATGTCTAGTACAGTGTCTAGTATATGTAAAGTCTCAGTAAACACTACAGTGCATATTTGTGTGTTTCTTTCCTTCTTCACAGAAGGTGACAATATAAATATGCCAAAGCTTTTAGGGATGAATATTATTTCTATAGTTGGAGAAAAGTATTCCAAGGTGAAGGTCTAGTATGAACAAAGACCAATAGCTCTAAAATGGCATGTTTTTTGGGAGGTGGGGGAAGTACAGTAGAGTGATGTCATGTGCATATAATTAAAGATAATATGTAGTTTTTAAATAGCACCTCAGGGAACTGTGCTAATCTGTTATTAAATTTTTAATTTCATTTTGAAAATTACAATGTAAACCACAACAGTGATTTTAACAATGTAGGGGTAACACTTACCTAATTTAAAAATTACTTCAAATTAAGGGATACTACTAGTAGACTATAAAAGATATACTACACCTATCCAAAGTAAAACCATTTGGTAAAAATAAATTTAACATTTCTTTCCTATATATGAAAACTACAAATTATAAATCTTGTATAAAATTATATATCTTTTTATGAAGAACTTTTATGTTTCTTACAGTGACAATTACTCTCATTTGAAAAAAGTATCAAAACATCATATTGAACCCCTATAATATGTGCAATCAAATTCTTTGTCAATTAAAAGTTTTTTTTACGAACTTAAAAAGCAACATTGCTAAAGAATTATTAAGATTCTCAAATGCAATCAGCTATTATATGTAAAGAAATAGAAAATAGCTTGATTATTGTGTTTTCCAGTAATTGGATGTTAGTAGAGTGAATGCCCAATTTTCTCTGTTTCATAAAATATCTCAGATATCATGTAGAAATTACGGTATTTTCAGTTCTCTTCAGAACAAGAAAGCCAACACAATGAAAGTTAACTTGTGTGGTGAACACAGACACACCAGTAAGGTAGAGGAGGTAGAGAGGGTCATGATCAGAGGTCAGGTCATTTGGTGTGTTCTCTGTCTTTATGTGTGCAAGAAAAGATACAAAAATAACTTAGGGACATAGGCAAGCACAGAAAGCAAGCAAAAGGAAGGAAATGAGGTCAAGAAAAGTTTGAATTCTAGCCATAGAAAAGAAGAAAGAGAATTCAACAGTCGGAATCCATGTTTAAGCAATTGTTAGGAAAGGTGAATAGTGCAGTTGGAAACTGTAGCCCTTACAAATCCACAAGAGTTCTAATTAACTCCAGGAAACAAACCAAACAAGAAACTGAATTCCAGATGTTTTATGAGGAAGTAAAGTAACCATATTTGAAGTTTTGTTGATTTTGGTCACCATGTTCATAATATGACATTCTAATTAATGGGGTGGAAAATCTAGTTAGAAGTTGCAGACTCTGGAAGGTCTTATTCTGGTCTCTGGTGCTCTCACTAGACAGTAAATTGGTAAGAAAGAGTCAAGATGAAATAATGTTCTTGGAAGATTTCAATTAAGAAAATTCTACTATATGGCTTATTCATTATTTAAATATTGGAATGTTTATTCCTTATCTTATAGTCACTGTCCTCATCCCCAGTGGTCAGTAAGTTTGTAAGTTCAGGCAGAAAATCCTGATATCCTATTAACAGCCCTAAAGAAATGGAGCCTCAGGAGACATCTTCCCCAAGAAGCAATCTTGTGTGTGGTAGAGGAGATTTATATAATGTGATAAAGAGATCTAAAATTTAACTTTATTAAGGTGTTAAGAGACTTTACTATGTGTATTAATTTCTGCTGCAGTAAAAAATGAACTCAAAATTTAAATGACTAAAGTAAACCCAGAAATTTATTCTGTCATATTTCTGAAGTTTTGAAGTTCAAAATCAGTGTCCTTGCATGGTTACTCTCTCTCTCTCTGAAGCCTCTATGGAAGCTCCTTCCTTGCTTCTTCCAACTTCTTGTTGTTCCAGGTGTTTGTTGGCTTGTGAAAACATAACTCCCTATAAGTCTCTGTGTCTGTGTCTCTTTTTCCCTTTCTACAAGAACACAAATCATATAACATTAGGGGCTACCAGTTTCATCCATGTCCCTACAAAGGACACAAACTCATCATTTTTTTATGGCTGCATAGTATTCCATGGTGTGCATGTGCCACATTTTCCCTGTCCAATAAAATGCAATTATATATATATATATATATATATATATATACATATATATATAGATTAGGGGCTATGCTAATGAGTTCATTTTAAGTGAATTATATCTGCAAGGAGCCAGTACTCCAATGTAGACACACTTATGAAAACCAGAGGTTAGGTCTTCAATATTAAAGACTGATCATCATTGCTAAGTAGAATAATAATTAAAAGTCATTTGTGTCTGATAATAGTATGAATATTGATTTAATTTAAATGATTGTTAGAAACATTTCCTTCTTGACAAAAGTAATTATATTTTTATCAGGGTAGTCTCCAAATACTTTTTTTCTATTTTTAAAATTTATTTATTTGTTTTTAATTTTTGTGGGTGCATAATAATTACATATATTTATGGGGTATGTGAAATATTTTGATACAGGGTTGCAATGTGAAATAAGCATGTCATGGACAATGGGGTATCTATTCCTTTAACCATTTATCCTTTGTGTTACAAACAATCCAATTATACTCTTTATTTTTAAATGTATAATGAAGTTATTGACTATATCACTCTATTGTGCTATCAAATACTAGGTCTTATTTATTCTCTCTATTTTTTCATTGATCATTTGTAGTGCTTTTTAATGTCAATTTTATTTCTGCTCAGATTTTTGTTATTTATTTTCTTCTAATAATTTTGAGTTTAATTTGTTCTTGCTTTTCTAGTTCTTTAAGTTGCTTCCTTAGAATGTTTCTTTGAAATGTTTTCTGTTTGTAATGTAGGTACTTACAGCTATAAACTTCTCTCTTACTACTGCTTTTGCTGTATCCCATAGGTTTTGGTATGTCCCGTGTCTATTATCATTTATTTGAAGATAATAGATTGCCAAATTGGCAAATATGTAAGTTTAAAAATGCATTATGTTATCAAGATTCCAAGGAATGTAAATTTGCACAACTCCTGTGAATGTCATTTTTAGAATTTCCATTAAAATTATAAATATACATATACACATCCCCTATCAACGCCCTCCTCCCATCTATTCCTCTTTCAAAGATTTATACTACAAACATACTTTCACGTATGCTAATGAAATCTGTATGAGACTATTTAATATAGCCTTGTTTCCAATAGTAACACATTTGAAACAAATTGAATCCTAATCAATAGGGGATTGGTTAAATATTTTCTGGCACATCCAACAATAAAATGTGATGATGCTATAAAAAAATAAGGTAGTTCTTTATAGTCAAAAATAGAGTGATTGCCAATATAAACTGAGTAAAAAAAATAATAGTGTATAAAGCATTCACGATTTGTGTAAAAATAAGATATATATCCATACATAGTTGTCTGCGCATATAATAGCTTTGTATAATACAGAAGGAACTAATAATAGTGCTCATATCACAGGCAGTGTAAATAAGTGGGAGATATAGAAACATTTTACTGTACAGCCTTTTAATCTTTTTGCATTTTGAACCATGGTGATGGCTATTGATTGAAGTATATCCTTCCAAAATTCACATGATGAAATCTTAACTTCCAATATGATGGTATTTGGAGATGTGGCCTTTGGGAGGTAATTAGAGTTAGATAGTATTATGAGGGTGGCATCTTCATTCTGAGCTTAATAGCTTTATAGGGAAAGAAAGAGTAAAAGATCTTTTTATTTCCGTCTGCCATGTGAGGACACAGGTGGCTATCTGCAAGCCAGGAAGAGGACTCTTACCAGGGATTTAGTTGGATAACAACTTAATCATAGCCTCCCCAGCCCCCAGAACTGTGAGAAATAAATGTCTGTTGTTTGAGCTATATAGTCTATGATATTTTGTTATGGCAGCCTGTATAGACTAATACAGGGATGTATTAAAATTTCAAAAAATTAAATTAGAAAAATAATTCCACTGACAACATAATGTTCTTCATGTGGAATTCCAAGGGATACTAACAAAATATATCCAGACAACTTAAATCTTACCTGAAAACTGCTGGCACAAAAAAATGTAACCATGATACACCTTGTGTTCAGCAATTACTGCTGACATCCTTCTTAGGCTTTAGACAGTTTTTCAAATTTTGTCACATTTGTCAGCAGTTGCTGCAATTTAACTGTAGCAGACATAGTGATGTATTGAAAACCTATATATTAGTTTCTGTTTTTATAGTGTCACACACAACTCTCTGGTTGTATAAAAATTGACAGTAGCAGAGCAAATAGGAGTCAGGCTGTGCCTGGTAATTGTAGCAGAAATTAGGGAGGGCCTCACTTATGGGCTTTCAGTCAGTGCAGTTGATTCATATGGGTACTATATCTGCCTCATCCATTTCATTTAAATATCTTACATCTTTGAATTTGCTGGTGATAATTATTTTAAAAATAGAAATTAGTGATTGATAAAGGAGAAGAGGGATAAGTAGATGTGGATCTAGAGTTGATGTTTTACTTACATAGCATAGAAAAATATTGAGAATTTACATTATGCTGGTACAGAGGTGGGAAATAAACAATGAGTGAGGGGGCTCAGAAGACTAGGTCATAGAGCTCTGCTATACTTTAGGAGGATATTTAAGGAAGAAACTAAGGCATATTATCTTTTGAATTTGCAAAATAATTAGACAAACACAACTGGGTATCATGCCAAGCCAAGTAAGATAAATACTTCTCCAAGTTTCCTAATTCAAGTATCCATAACACTTAATATATGAAGCTATAGTTAGACTGAGAATGGGAATAAACAGATTAAATCAGGTGCTTTATTGGAGATAAAATACTGTTGAGGACAACTTAAGTTAGTGACAGCCCTTACATAATAACACAGGGGGCCTCTAATAATGACAGATGAATTAATATGCCACTAGAAAGATCAAGAAAGATTTCATAGTGTAGGTAAACTTGAGTTGAGTTATGTAAGAAGAATGAGAGCTTTTCAATCATATTGGGGATGGGAAGGGTTGGTATGGGAAGGAGAAATATTATAGAAAAATAATATTTAATAGGAGGTGTCATTGTACAATGAGATTTCAAACAGATAATTCTAGAAAGGGCAGGTATTTCTGTATGGTTAACATCAGAATTTGTGATGAAAGCAAAGTTTAGGATAAGAAAGAAGGCATAAGAGTGAAGGCATAGGTAAAATGCATGGCTTCATACATTAGTTTTAGAAGTTTTTAGTATAACATGTAATGCTGGAGTCTGACAGGCAGACCATGATGGATGAATAAATTCAGTCAGACACAGAATACAGTGAAGGAGCTGGCTAAGAGTGTCTGTGGCCACTCACCCGAAAATGTTAATGGACACCGGCCTGAACTCCCTGGCCTTGCCCGCCTTTATTCAGCACACATCAAATGACAAAGGCTTTGAGTCAACACCACTAGAGGGTAAAGATTAAAGGTCAGATTGTGAGGACTAAAGCAAACATCATTTGCATGTGATAAATCTGAGAAAGCTATCCGGTCCCTGAAAGTTTAAATGTTAGTTTTGGGACCACCTGAGTACACAAGTTATTCAGATAAACTCCAGATTCCCTAGCTATTTGCTTTCTTATCGGCTAAAGGTAAAGGGGATAAGGCTGCCTTCAGCCAAAACTTCTACTGAAACTATGCCAACTTCTTGACCTTCCAAGAAGGTTTGTGACTATTTCCTAAAGCTATCTCTAATATTTTTCCTTCAATATTTTTGCCACCACCCAGAGTGAACCCCCACAATGTAAGAAACTAGGAATTATGTAGTATAATAAAAAGAGCATTTGAGACTCAGTACCTCATCAAATAGAAAGAATGAATATCTGAAGTAAAAATTTTGCAGTGAAGGGAAAGAAGAGTTGGTCAGCAGAAGACATATAATAAATCATATTCAGGAGTAAAAGGGAATGTCAAGGATGCGTTACAAGACAAGATACTATATTTGAATTATCTTAATGTTACTGTTTCAAAAGAGTCATCATAATTTGAGTTCAATCATTATCAATAAAAATAAAACTAAATTTTAAAGAAATATACTAGCTCATTGTTACAGCACTTGACAAAAGTATGACTACAAACTGATTCTGTAAGCAATAGTCCATTAACCATATATAAGATTTTGAGGAAAATGTGAAAAATTACATAAGGTTGAAGAAACTAAGGATTCAGATTTATTTACAGAGAAATGTGAATGTGCTCTGCATCCCATGGGTGAGGAGAAGATTGGTCTTCTACCTACCTCAAATCAAGTGAGGGGGTGCTTCAGGATGAGTTTGATATGTGTTCCTGGTAGTTTTAATAGATGCAAAGACTGTTATCTGACTCACATTGAAAAAAGTTGAACATAAAAGATCTATGACTTAAATTCATCTGCATTTCTGCAAAATAAAAACAAGGCTACCCAGCAATTGGCCTGTACTTCTAGAGTTTGTTGGTTAAAAAATTGGAAATTTGTTTCCTATGGATTAGATAGAGAGCCCATAGGAAGAGAGACAAAATCTTCTTAGAAAGGAACTCTGTCCAAGAGGACTACTGAAGAATAAAGTGACTCCAGGAGAAGAGTAGTCTACCAGACAGCAAAGAGATGAGAGAAAGCTTGTAAGCCACTGAAAAGGAAAGTCACTGATTATGTCAACGCTTCTGTAGTTGATAGAAGATTAGTAAGTATCTCACAAAAATACTCTGCAAGAAAAAAATGCAGAAGTTATGCAACCTCCTTAAGTTTACCAATATACTTACAATTCTGTCAAACAAGTACAGCTTTGTCTCTCACTGTCTTCCATTCTCCCCTGTTATAACTCACAGATGAGAAGGGAAGACTTGGAATAACAGCATTAAATCATGTAATTCCCCAATATTTCTTTAGTGTGTACTGGATTAGAAAACCAGTTTTAGGTTCTGGGACACAAAGGCTAACAAAATAACCAAAACAAACAAACAAAAATCCTATCCTTACTAGAGTTTGAAAGTGAATGGAAAAAAAAAAACCAACAAAAAAACCCCACAAAGTATCACTTCCCACTACTGCTATCATAAATGTGAAAAGAGGAGAGTGACAAAAAACAATGAAGCTTTTATCTGCTTGCACCCTATGAAGTCTACCTTCTTGAATAAAGGTCTAGATTTCTGACTTAATCTAGATCTTTAAGTAATTAAGTGTTTTATGATACATATAATGTATCATAAAAGTAAGTGTGTGTGTGTGTGTGTGCGTGTGTGCATGTGTATGTGCATGCATGTGTGTGTGTGTGTGTGTGCCTGTGTCTGTTGCTAATGAGTTCAGTTTTATACCTCTTGACTTAAGAAGGCTATGGGCCATCCAGATGGAGATTCCAAGTACACAGTTAAAGATACGGATGTGGAAATTAGGTGAGAGATTTGGCAACATAATTTAGATTGTGTCCTTACCATATAGATTGTAACTGAGGCATTAGGAGCAGATGAATTTACCCACAGCAAGTACAAGAAGTAATAAAATGAAGAGAAACGAGGGGAAAATTGTTAGAAGCTTAGATATCTTCTGGAAAGGCAGAGGAATAATAATTCCAGAAGGAGACTAAGAAAGAGTGGCCAGAGAGACAGAAGAAATGGTAAAAATGAGTTTTAGAGGTCAGAAGAAAAAATAGTTTCAAAAAGAAAGAAATGAAAAACAGCTTCAAACACATCAGAGGAGTCAATTAAGCTGAGGACTTGTAAGAAGCCACAAATCTGGAATATTGGGAGATCAACACCACTAATGATCTTTCTCAGAGCAGCTAAGGGTAGAGGCAGGATGAATCATAGCGTATGACATTTATAATAGTGATTCTCAATCTTGGGTAATATGTTGACCATTTTAAAAGGAAAAAAATATGTGACTTAAATAATTTTGATCATGTTACTTAAATATTTACAAACCTAAAATTATGTACAATTTCCAAAAAGTACATATTAAACACATAAAAATAAAATTTAAATAAATTAATGTAATATTTTACTGAAGTCAAGTTAGAGCTCAGAACTTGAATATAATTATATGAAATATCTTGACAAATCTTTTGAGCTTTGTAATGACTCAATTCTCCTGCTACTTTCTTCCTTTAACGCTTTTGTTTGCATAGCACATCACATTATCATTTGGCCTTCACAGAGCTTGCACTCATTATATGTATCATAAAACTGTCCCTTGCATTTGTATTAAACAATAAAAGATGTACTAATTGGCATCAACCTACTAAAAACACAAACACAAACCTGGCACTGACGTCGTTCAAAACAGAAACAGAAATCTGGGCTTTGAAATGTCAAGTTACAATCTTGCAACATATGTTACAAAAAAGGTAATCTTCTAGATGACCCACAATAGACTGATAGTATTTATTAAGTCTCTGAAGAAATAACACAAGTATGAATACTCACAATCTCATAGAGTAAGCTCAGAGCCTTGAGACTATGTCCCCAGACCCTAGTTTGAGAAGTAAAGCATTAAACTATTACAGCAAGATATACCTTTTCTTTGTAAGCTGTAATTTGTGATGAACATAGATGCTATCATATTAATCTCTATGTGTTGCTCTCACTGATTACCACCATTTTTGAAATGTAGAGCTGCATAAAATGTTTCAAAAATGCAAGAATAAATGAATGAATGTAATATTCTCTGTTTCCTAATATGAAGCATTGGGATTTACATAAAATATTTATAGGAACCAGTTGATATTAATAACATTTTCCCCAATAATTTTGGTTCTGAATCAACTCATTAAGGCATGCCATGAAATACAAAATAGGGACATAAAATGAGAGCCTTAGAATACAAGCAGATCCCTATGAAGTTCAGTCCTAGGACAGGACTTCTCCCAGTGGGCACTGTGACTCACGATTCACGTAGCTTCCTGACATGAGATGCCACAGTTGTTTGCTGACACACATATCTGCAGTGGCAGCATTCCAGCAGAGCTTCAAAATTGCTCTGTCCTCATCAACAAGCTGAAAACAAGCTGCCCACTGAGTAACCTTTTCACAGAAAGAAGGAAGCTGCTTTTACATATATTATGCTTCAGCCTGTTAACGGGTTCACAGATTTCTAGGAGCATTCAGCTAATTAAAACTTGGGCAGAGGTAGAAGTTCAGAGTGGAAGCAACAAATCAACCAGACGATGATAACATACGCTAGCTAAGATTGCCAGAGGTTGTTCATTGACTGAAGTTGAGTCACTACTCAGGAAATTAGAAGTCCTGTGTGTCTTCATCATGGCGTGGGTTCCAAATAACCAGGTCTCTCTGGTCTGCTTTACTGTTTGCTGTTTCCTAATTCAGGGCTTTTGCTGACACCCTCTGCACCCTCTCCCTTTCTCTTTGTTTTACTTCTTCCCAGTCACATACGTCCACCTGGAATGGCTTCTGCCAATTCATGTTTCCTGCTTTTTTCCACACTTTAGATCCACCCTTTTCCAAAACTTTCTCAGAGTACCATCTATGATGCCCAACGTTCTTTCCTCAGTCTGTCTTACATAGAAGCTTCCTGACTGATAACCTGAGGTCAAAGCAGAATGTGGACTTTGAAATAAAAGAGATTCACTTTCCATTTCTAGCTGCAATAATTACATTTTGCGATCTTGAGAAAATATCTTAAATTTATATTCTACCTATTCACCTAAAATTTTTGGGTAACAATCTCTATCCTATATGATCATTGTGAGAATTAAGTGAAATGATAAATGTAAACTACCCAGCTCAGTATGTGGCACATAGTAGGTGTTCAATCAAGACAATCTACAGTTTTTGTTGTTATTTTGTTATTACATTTATCCAGTCTTTAGAAATGTATAGTAAACTTAATTGCTAACCTGCTCTCAGTTCTAATCTTCTGGATTGTCATATCTTTTATTAGGAAATAATATGCCTGAGAGCACAAAAGTCATATTTTGTATCACAAATACACAGTATAGCATCTATGACATAGTAAATGCATAGTGAATATTTACTGAATAAATGGATGCAGGCATGCATGAACTGTGAAAAGTGATTATATGATTAATATCAGTGTTTAAACAACTAGCTATCATTTTATTCTGGCTGAAACATCACTTAGTATCTGCTTCCTGTGTCATGTTACAGTTATTACATTCTCTGCTAGTTTTTAAATATTGGTTTAATAGGATATTGTCTTATTGGCAAATATTCCCATCTCTAGCTCCCAGCACTACTGCAAATATCTGAAATATGAAAAACATATTATTTTTCTGGAGTGATGTTAATATATGGTTGGTATATAAAGCTACTGACACTAACTTTGCCACCACGCTGTCACTGTTCTAATTTTATTAATGTTTGAACTGATTCAGCCTCACTGAATACCAAGGAAATTGTTCCATTTTGGTTGCCTCCATGCCTTCACAAGCTCTCCTGACTTTCACCCTACCGTTCCTTCAGAGGTATTCCACATTCTATTCATCTAGGTGTCAAAGATCATGTAGAAGCCTATAGCCATCCCAGCTGAAAACCTGGCTCCCCTACATTGAAATAATGACTCTTATGCCGGGGATTCAACACTTTCTTATTTCTCCAAGTGGAGATGGACTCATTTTCTTTCCCGAAGTCATCATTTTTACTTACTTTTACACCATATTTGAGACTGTGTCTCTCTGTTTCTTTTCTATAAAGAGGAATGGGAATGCTCATTATCAGGCTTCTTTTTTTTTGTTTTCAATCCACAAGCCATTTCTTATGTATGAAAATATCTCTACGACACCATGGTTATAACTGTATTTTTTAGTTTTCTGTTCCCCAGCACATTATATTACCTAATCACCCATAGTAGAAACTTCAGACTCATTTTTGATTTTTTTTTCATACCCCTACTTACCACTTCCTTCTCTCCATCCAGTCAGTTAAATCTTGTTGATCCTGTTTGGAATGTCTTCCATGTCAGTCCTTGTTGTTTCCCTTCTTTCTATTCACATTGTCGCTACCTTGGTTCAGGCACACATCTCCCTTTAGGACTAACCAGCTTCCTTGTCTTCAGTCTTTTATCTCTTTAGCCCAATTTTCATACTGCTTCTAGAATTTTCTTTACAAAACATAGGTGATATCTCAAATTCTGCTTCTCAGAATCTGCAAATAGCCCCTGATTTTGTTCAAAATAAATTCCAGACTTTTTAGCATGGTATTCACAGTTGAACCCCAACTACATTTTCAGTTTCAAATTTTAATTCACTCTTCCTGGAATATTAAACTCAAGCTTTAGCAGAATACTTACTCTCCACAGACCCTAAACACTTTTCTGCCTCGATATTTCTGCTCATACTTTCCTCTGTCTGGATGGCAATACACATTCATTTGATTTTTGCTTACTGGAATCCTTTTCTTCCCTCATGCTTAGGTTTGGTGCCATGGTCTCTCTAGTCAGAATCAGTCATTTTCTGTTTACATCCAGAGAACAAGCTTTATATCTAGATTTAACACTTATTTCATTATGTCTCATGTAATATCATTTTCCTATATGCTTTCTCCTAGAGTTTAGATCCAAGAAGTTGAGAATAATCTCTAGACTCTCATAACACATAGAAAATGATTGGTACATAGAATGAACACAATAAATATTTGTTACTTTAATCAGAAAACATGTAAAATTTTCAACTCTGTTTGAAAACGTGAACAGTTCTTTTATGCATACATTGAATACAAAATCTATTCAATTGTGAGAATCCTTTGTCTGTCTAATCTGAGAATGAAGCTTCTGGATAAATTTTACTGCAAGATCAAATTTCTTTTCAATAACAAAGGCTCTCTCTTGCTCTCATTGGAGTCAAAGCACTTGGAGTTATATATAAGAATCTGTATATTTTCTAAATTAATAACATCCTGACATCCTGTGGAAGTGCTGGAGGTGGATTTCCTTTAGACTGATAGACTGTCAGTGATTTAGTTTAGCTACTACTGTGCCAGAAAATAACAAATCCATTACTAACCAGCATGCCCTGATTTCATAGTTTAAGAAATTGAAACAAAAAAGAATTTGGAGCAAGATAACTGAATTGGAATGAAAGAAAATAACATCTCAGACATCTCACCATATGATTGAAAGACAATATATTTAACATCACAGACTTGAAGAGACTGTAACAGATTTTCAAATTTTAGACATGCATTTTAACTATAGGTAGAGATGTGTACTAGTTTCTTTAAGCTAAAAAAAAAAAACAAAAAAAAAACAAAACAAATCATACATAAAATGTTGGATTTTATTCTTTATATATTTATGCTAATATTGATATATTATATCAGAATTTCCATAAGTTTTAGTTTTTTAAATGCAGACCAGACTTTTGCTTTTAATAGGCAAACAGCTGTTAACGGATACATTTAAAGAAACTTGACTCATAGTTTTAGAAGAGAAAATTCAGAGTCCTTAAAGCATTTGAATAATTTAACTCAGTGCGTATTTTTGGTGCTTTGTTTCAATAACAGAATTGCCAAATCTTTCTCACATTTATCATTCCATTTGAATTTCAAAATAACCCTGTGAGAAAGTAACATTACTCCCATTTTCCAATGAGGTCACTGGGACTCTAAAGGATCAAAATGATCCTTCTGAGCCACGAACTGAGATTGTATATGTATATAACACATATACAAGGTATATGTATATAATACATATACAAGGTATATGTATTATCCCTTGTATTCCTGTATAATTTTTATTCTGGTCTGTTCTGTTTTGCTTCATACTATGTAGCTTGTTTTGCGTTGAGCACTGGGAAGTATACAAAGATTGAAAAAAAAACATATGCCATTGTATTTGGTTCATTTGATAAAATATATTCAAATGATTAATGTTTATAAATGTATAAATCAGTGATTATGGGGAGAAAATATTGGGTCAGTAAGAATATAAAGAAAATTATCCAACTAATTTTAATAGACCTGTCTTAAATTCTTAACCTCCGTATGTACAACTTGAGTAATAATTTGCTTCTTTAGAAATAAAGCAGAATAAATCAAGATAGGTTTGGCCAAAAATAAAGGTCATTTACAATTATTTATTTATTTTAGAAAGGCAGATTGCCATCTGCAATACCTCATTTAGACATGTCTGAAGTCTTAGAAGCTTTAACACCCTATGTTCTACTACAAATAAACCTTGATAACATGTTTGGAGGTTGTAGCAGGGGAGCACAAACACTCCTACACCCTTAACCAAAGAGCTGTCCTTCACTACTGGGAAAGGTTTTCCTTTTTGATTGAGTCTGAGGCTTCAGCAGTGACACAAATCAAGCAGTGAGGGAGGAAAGGGATACCTGCTTAGCCAGCTAGATCAGCCAAATCAGCCCCAGTGATCAATGAGGTGACAGATGCCATAGCCAGATTGTTCTTAACATTCTTAAAAATTATTAGAAAATGTACATAGACTTATCCCTGTTTCTTATCAATCTCTGACCTATATCTCATCCCTTGTCCATCCCTAAGCCTCACTCTACTCTCAACTTATTCCTGAGCCTCACATGAAATCTAGTCATCAGCCTACCCCTTATCTTATCCATCCTGACCATTAAGATAAGAACTGGCAATAGGAGTGTTTGAATTGTATAGCTCATGTATTATTTGGTTATTTTTTTAAAATGTGAAACAAAACAGGCTTGTCAAAATACACCTACATAAAAATGCCTATGAGAAACAGTAGATTGCAAAATGTTGACATCAAGTTGACTATGTCAAAATTGTTAGTTAAAAGATTGTGTCAGTTATTTGTCACTGTGTAATGAATTACCCCAAAACTTAACATCTTAGGCACAATAAATACTTATTTTCTCACAGTTTCTGTGGCTACAGAATTTGCAAATGCTTTAGCTGAGTAGTTCTGGCAATCAAGGTGTCCTCTGGAATGCGATCATCTGAAGGCTTGATTGAGGCTGGAGGATTCCTCTCCAAGATGACTTGCTCAAATGGCTGTTAGCAGAAGGCCTCAGTTCCTTGCTTGATACAGGCAGAAGGTCTTTGTTTCTTATTATGAGGACCTCTCCATAGAACCACTTGGGTGTCTCACAATATGGTGGCTGTCTGCTCAGAACACGTGATCCAAGCAAGAGGGTAAAAGCAAGGCAGACACCACATCTTTTAGTCTTTTATAATCTAGCTTTGAGTGTCACGAATTTCTTCCACACTTAAAACAGTGGTTACAATGGGAGTGAGTAGCCCAAAGCTATGAATACATGAAGGTGGAGGATCATTGGGCCTATTTTGGAAACTGGCCATCACAAGGTGCCATGTACTCTAAGAAGCACAGAAAAAAATATGTTTGCCATTAGAGATAGTAATATTCTTCTATCAGAAAAACTTCGGTGAGTAGGAGGGGAAAGCCTCTTTAAGAATACTTAAATCTTGTACTTCGATTTGATGTTGAATTCTTCAATGTGCTTTGAAACTGTCACACTAGATGAGGGATCAAAAAATTATGGCTTGTGGGTCATCTATGGCCTGAAGACTGTTTTTGTATAATCAATGAGCTAAAAATATTTTTTGGAAGATTTAAAGAACTATAAAAGAAGTAGATAGATGATAGCTATGTGATAGATAGCTGTATGATAGATTAGATAGATAGATAGATAGATGATAGATAGATAGATAGATAGATAGATAGATAGATAGATAGATAGATGATAGATGCAACAAAGATGATATGTAGCCTACAAAGTCTAAAACAGTTAGTAGGTGACCCTAAAACTATTGCCAATCTTGTTAAAATCCATCAAAACACATACAAAATCACTAATAAAAAGAAGTTTTAATTCTGCTACATTGTGTGATAGGATATACAGAAATGGATAAAGAAAGATATTTCTCCCTTGCTAGAAGGTAGATCAACATGGTATACCAAACCCTTAGCTTCTCCACTTAATGATAATGAAAATTAAATATCTGGAGATGTCCTTATTCCAGCATATCCCAAACCACCAAAATTAATCTTAGCTGCACACACACAAAAAAGATTATCTGGTGAAATATGTTTCAGAAATACCACACATCCTATGCTATTTTTGGAGATTCAGAACTTATTATAATAACAAATGATCTGATAAGTTCTTCAGTAATTCATTTTGATGACTTAATCCAGCATCTTCAAATTCCATTTTTCATGGACGATTTTTATTTTCATGTTAATATCTGTCTATCTCTATGTGTGTAACTGGAAAATATATGTCTTCATTGTTCCACTTCAGGGTACTCTAATGGGCTTCATTCAAACCCTAGTTATGTGAATACAAGTGTGAGATTCCTTTCCCATCATAATTGTAGATATCTGCAGTTCTTTTGTGAGCTTGCAAGTGTCTCAGAAGCATTGTCTTGAGATAGCTTTACAGCAGAGCTGGATATGTGCTGAGTCTCTTAGAACAGGGTGGTCTACCCTCTTACAGGTGATTGGCTCTTGAGGTCACTGAGTTCATACTAAGCCAAGTTCTTGTGTGACTAAACTGACAGTTGTCTGGCACAGCTCTTGATAATGGGCAGTAGGCTGATAAAACCTCATTGGCCTCCTGGACACTTGCATAATGCTGTTTTACTGCATTCTCATGTTCTCATTTTCAGATAATTTTCCTGTCAACCCTATGTTTCAACAAAACCCCAGTTGATTCAAATGCAGTTAGATTACTGACCAGCACATGAAAACATGAAGGTTTCAACAATCTGTTTCATAAGAATGCTAGCTTTTGGTGATTTACAGAATTAAGTGAAGTTTTGGGATTTTTGTTTGATATTATACACACGCATATATAGGTACATTATACACATGCATATTTTATATACAAGCACAGATTAAAATGATACTTGCATATATGATAGATGCTCCTAGTGAAGGAAACATGTCAATTGCAAGTGAAATAATTGTGCTGATATTTTAGGGATAATCCTGAATCCACTCTAATGAACATAAAAGTGGAAACCATTCTTCAAACTTCAATGCTGCAGCTTCAAAAACTAATGCTTTTGGGAGTATGCTGAAATTGACCTGTACAACTTAGCAGAGCCAGTTGTAAACATCTTTTCCCAATTGCACCTTCAGAAGCTTTACATGAGTAGCCCAAAATTGATCATAGGAGGAGTAGCTGTACAATAGAAATAACCAAATGATGCAAATGAGGACATTTTAAAACACTTATTAGCACACCACTGTTTGAGATGAATATCAGAATTAATTGTGACACAATGATGTGCTGTAACAACTGAGGCTGAGAATGGCCACTTCATTGTTGTTTGTTGTTTTTTTCTTGTTTTGGGAATGGAATGCTGTAGAAGATTAAGAATCACACCAACCTCAATACAAATTCTGTGGTTTTCACTTCCTGGCTTTGAGAGCTTTTGGAATTTATTTTAAGATTCAGTTTAATAATATAAAAAGGGCATGATAACATGAATTCCATGAAGAATCTGGGTGTACTGTAGATAGCTTTTGTAAATTATGTTACATAGTACCTGGCACATAGTAGGCACTTACATATGTGCTCACTACTATTATTATTCTTATCTCAACTCTAGTAGCAGTGAGTGATGTCAGCTCAAGCCTAAAGTAGGTTTTAATTTCTAGATTTCTGCATAGATGTTCTCATTGTTTCCCTTGCCTTCCTGTGTCAGCTGGCACAGTTCATCCTGTGCCCTCTTCATTGTGACTGTAGAGCTTCTCTAGGACTGGTGTCTCAAAGTCACATGTCCACATGCTCTCAGATATCTGGAAGAGATTCTGCTCCTTTGCAGTCTAGAACCAAGGATAAGGGTAGGAATGTAAATAATTTTACGATGAGAAACAACATTAGATTACTGCCTCACAATTTTATGCCGACCCCTCTGTGCCCACACAAACAGGTGCACTGATTCTTTCAATGGAAATATACCATAATGAGCAATGACAGATAAGGCACTTCAAATATGTTGAAGCAGCATATTTTCAAATATTTTGAAGGTTCTCTTGGGAAGGTTTAGAATTACGTATTTACATAGTTAATAACTTCTATAAGAGAAAGTCACAGATCCTTAGGTTATAATCTGACCTTAGGCATGCTGAAAATCTAGAACAAAGTTTTCAGGGTTTTTTTTTTTTCCACCAGAGGCTGCGTTGTTGACCCACCTGTACTAGCTAACCTGAAGGCATTTGCTGTCGGTTGTAACAAGAATTGATTCCCTTCCAGTCAATAGACATTTCCTAAGTGCCTTTGTGCATTTTAACTTCAATTTCCTTCTCTGGAAACGCAAATAAATTATTTTAGGTTTCAGGGGGATTATTTGAGATGTAATTGTTATTTTCCAGCCTGGCTGTGCTGCTATTTATTTTTATGGAACTATACAGACCCAGGTGTGTATTTGCTGATATTTTGCTTATTTGGATGAGAAAATAGTAATCATTTCCAAAATAGCACAGTTTTGCAAGCTCTGGGGACCAGAACTGGGTTTTAGTCACCTTTCTATTGCCTTTATATCTGAGCAGAGTGCCTTGTACAGGAAGGTGCTGAGTAAATATTGGCTGTATTGAATCATTATTTATGTCTCAGATGTCCTGAGAGGAGAGACTCCAGTTACATTGAAATCCATCATCTACGATCCTAAGTGCATTGTCATCATTTGAAACACAATGTAATTTCATAATGAGGTTATTATTTTGCAAGGTCATTAGACAGTAAAGTAAATGTGTTTTTTTGGTGTTTACAGTACTTGTCTGGATTCCCATACCTGCATACCTCTACTGTAGACAGATATGATGACTGTCTCCTACCTTGACCCTGATTCTGGTCCTTAGCATGAAGCATATTAGGAACATTTGCTTTAGTCAAGATGGCTTAGTGTTCATAGCCATTTTGGTTGATGTCTTAAATTTTCTGCCAAGACTCTGCCTGAGTTTTAATCCTCATTACTTATTATCTCTGAATCCCTGTTAATAAGTTTTTCTGGGTATGATAAATTCCTTCTATCCTTCCTTCCTTCCTTCCTTTCTTCCTTCCTTCCTTCCTTCCTTCCTCTTTCCAGACCATATCAGAACACCTATAAATGCCCAAGCCTTATATGAAAAACTATACATTCAGTAAGAAATGATATAACATTGCCATCTTTAAAGAGCAATATGTCTTAAAAAATACAACAAAATGATTAGCTTGAATATAACATTGTGCAACATATTCCTGCTTTCACAGAAAGGTAAATATATTGGAAAAGTATTGGTGTTATTACATTTTGACACATGAATTAGCTTGCTAGAGTTGCCATAACAAGATACCACAGACTGGGTAGCTTAAACAAAAGAAATGTATTTCTTAACAGTTCCTGAGGCTAGAAGGGCAAGGTCAAGGTGTCAGCATAGTTGGTTTCTTATTATGTCCTCGCTTCTTGGCTTGTAGATGGCTAGCTTCTTTCAGTGTTTTCCCATGGTCTTACCTCTATTTGTGTCTGTCTTCTAATCTTCTCTTCTACCAGTCATATTGGATTAGGGCCTGTTCTTATGAACTCATTTTACCTTCATTATCTCTTTGAAGGCCCTGTCTCCAAATAGAGTCATATTTGAAAATACTGGGGGTTAGGACTTCAACATATGAATTTTAAGGAGACACAAGTCAGCTCATAATAACCCCAAAGAAAATTCAGCCTCAGAGACATTGTGTAACCTTCCAAGTCATTCTAGTAAATAAATGGTAGAACTAGGATGTAACCTAATGCCTGCATACTTCTAGAGTTCACATTCTTTCTACTCTACGCTATTGCCTTTCCAGACTCCTACTACCAAATTATTACATTTGGATTCTGTTTCTTATTCCCCACCATTTTCTCTTCACAAAAATGGTTTAGCCCCAGTGGTCCCTAAGCCTTCCACTTGATTTTCTGAACCCATGAAAATCTGACTTTATGTATCTGATTGTATCTTCAATTTTTTTACCAATATTATTGTGATTATACTAGTCTTCCTCTATTTCAGATCACATCTGCTGTCAGAGATATCTTCTGCTTACAAATACACATGTGCTCCTCCATATATTCTAGATTCATTGGAGTTAGGCAGGGGCCATGTAGGTCTTTCCAGGCTGTAGGATATCAGAAATAATGTGTGATTTTTTTGTGCCTGTTAAGAATCTTTATGGCAAGCTCCCACTTTACTTTCTCTTCCCCTGCTCTGGAGACTTTAATCTACATGTTGAGATAATAACATTGTTGAGATCAAATATGCCTGGATATTTGAGTCACTGCATGGGGGACAACTGCTTTAATTTACCTTTCCTCCATTAAGATTAGGGAGAGCAAAATATACAACACTGCTGCATTAAACTAGTAATATTTTTGGATTAATTTGTTACCACTGCATAGACTCATCTATCCTAATGTAGACCAGTCATATAGGAATTGTGTTGCCTTCCGGTTTTCCCATGAATCACTGATTCCCAGAGTCTCTGAGGTTATCATCCTTACCTAGAGAGAGAAAACAGTCATATGTCTTCCCTGGAGAATCTGACCTTCTGCCCATAAATTTTTGTTTATCACAACTGCAATGACCATCAGAACACTCTGATATAATTGGACTGCTACTTCCAGTCCTGCCTTGGTTGGCTGCCACCCAAACTCCAAGTCTGAGAGTAGGGCACATCCCTATATCTGGGTGCACTGTGTCCCGATTCCTCTACTATACTGGCGTTTTGATTTGCTTTAAAACTCAGCCAAAACTGGTCTTGAAAAATACAACTTTTAAAAAAAATCCTCAGTTGTTAATTTAGTGAGACTGAAATTATGTTAGCTCATTGAAATTTAATTGCTAATGGGTTATAAGATCTTAGGAACTACAGATCCAGCATCTGTCTCTTTTTAGTGTCTCAATTATCACCACAATAATTTAATGGCATCCTGTCGAAGAAGCATATTTGACATGCTAATGAATGGCATCCTGCTCATTTCCATGAACTTCACATTCCCTAGGTGATAATTTAAAGCCAGGCATTTTAGATTTGTATCATCCCATGGCCACACTGACTTAAAGGTTGACCAAAATGATACACTAAAAAATGCTTAACACTAAATTGCAAATGTCTTAAATTGTGGTCTCTTAAAATATTATAAATATGCTTCAAAATTGAGACAAGCCAAGAGAATCTTAATATTTACTTTATTATCTAAATTAATCATGACCCTTTTTTGTATTCATGCTTGTCTGTTTGGCTATTTCATTTGTGTCTAATCAAGGGCCCCATATGTAATATTTTGCTTGTTGAATTAGCTTTTATTTTCTTTATGTTTCGTTTTTTCAGATTGTACTATATTATTTGCTTTCTTAAATTTTATGTAATCTATTTGACACACACAATAACTTCTGATTTTATTTGTATTAAATTTTATATAGCAATGGCCTAAATCTAATTTCTAGCCCCAAAAAAATATTTTTAGAAAAAAGAAAATCTAAACAAATATGTAAGTATATTTAATGTTCAATTCATTAATTCAAATAACAAGGAAGATGTTTTATTCTGAGATTTATAACTGAATTTGGATATACAAAAATAATCATTTTGAGGTTTTTACTTGTTATATTTGATGAATATTAAAAAAAGATTATTTGCTTACAAGACACTGGTATTATTTTTTTAAGCAGAGAGTTCTATACCTAAGTAAGTCACCACTATGATTAATTTAATGTGGAATTTTTAAGTCTTTGGAAAATAAAGCTTTGTGTGGTCCAAAGAAAATAGAACCAAAAACCAGAAACCACAAACTGAGAGAGTTAAGTTGGAAATAAGGAAGCATTTATTGATGATGACGTTCACTCAGTTCTGTAAGGTGAAGAAGTTTGAAAATTTTCTTCTCTGCAGACCTTAAAAGAAAAGATAGATAAGTACTAATTTATTTGGAATTATTTCCATGATATATGTCTGAATTTGGTCGATTAGCTGATTAGATATCTCCTTATGATTGGGTGTAATTGCTAAATGGTAAACAAGAGAAAACTGCTATCATTTAGGTTGCTTCAACTGCAATCAGGGAGCCCAATCTGAACTGTTTGTAATGAGTTTCAACTTCACCCAGCAGTCTGAAACTTGCATATCTTGGCAACTTAGACTGGTGATGTGTGGAACATGAATGCTATTATCCAGACTGTTTCCATCTGATGAAAATCCATTTCCTCTGATTCTCCAATGCAAGGGAAAGTAAGAATCAGGCAATTGCCTGGAAAACTTCAGAGAGTTCATGAAAAACCTCGAACTGCTCCTCCTCCATGGGCAATAGAGCAATAGAGGCTGGAGGTAGAGAAGAGCTGGGTCCATGTGTTCACAGCCAGCCCTCCTGATACCAACAATCCCTATGCCAATGTTGAATATTGCAGTTCAGCGCAAGCAACCGTACGTGAGAGGCATAGCATTCAGCAGAAGTTTCTTGTCTCACAGGTAGCAGGTTAGAAGGCGTGCACACTCCTGTAACTGCTACCCAAATTGTAGAGCAGATTTCTCAGACATAGTCCCCTTTTCTGAGCAGAAATAAAATTTAATTAATTCTTCCTAGGCCTGGTGAAAAAAAGAACAGTGAGTCCCTCAGTTTCAATGGAGGAATCGAATGGATCATGTAGAAAATGCAATATACAAATGCATTCATACTAGAAATTCAAATTAAAAATATGGGCATTGAAGGTAGTTTTCAGCAAAATGGACTTAAACCACAAAGTACCAGTTGATTAGATATGATATGATATGAATAAATGATATGAATAACAGGTATAAATAATTATGTATGTAATTAACCTTACCTGACAATTACAATATGATTTGGGATCACCATTCATGGGGGTTAAAAACAAGTGCTTATTATTTATTTCATTTAATAAATAGCCTACATATACTATGTATAAGGTAATGTAATGCATACCATGGGGCTACAGAGACAAAGTTTCTACTCAAAAGGGATTTATAATTTGGAAAGTAAAATGAAGGAACTAACATTTGTTGGAACTTAACTGTGTGTCACACATTGTGCTAGGCACCTTTCATGCATCACTTTATTTAATCTTTGCTATTGAATTGCATTCTTTTTATTTTCCTATTTATTTTATAGCAGAGAAAACTGAGGCTCAAAACATAAAACAATGTCTCAGATTAAATTTTTAGCACCTGATATAGCCAAGATAACATGCATATTTTTATATCACAAAGAGCAATATGTCTGATATGTGGGAAAAATAATCAAAACAGGTTATTATGCATGCCATCCCCTTTAATACAGTTATTTGGTTTCGTGATCCAGTGCTCAGTTATCAGTGTATGATATTTTCTTTGATTTTATGTCTTGGATTTAAGCTAGTTTCAATTTCCATCTCAAAACATTTTCTTCTATTTTAGTCTCCCCAATCTCACTAAATGACTATGACATCTTTTCTGCTCATCAGGCTATGATGCTTAGTTATCCCTGACTCTTCCCTTTCTTTAGTACCCTATATTCACTCAATTAACAATTCTCATCAGTTCCACCCTTAAAATACATTAAAATTTTAGGTTTTTCACCTATTACTATCACTGCACTTCATATATTCACCATTTCTTGTTTGGTTTTTATATTTGGGTAGTCTCCTAATGAGCCTAACTACTTCTGCCCTTTTGTCCCTCATTCTCAACACAGCTGCCAGAATGACCTTGTTAAAACATGTTATATTGCATCTATTCTCTGCTCAAACATTCCATTGGCTCTCTTATCTTATTCAGAGTCAAAGACATAGTTCTTACAATGGCCCACAAAAGCCCCACCCCCGCCACCTCGCCCCAATCATCTGGTGACATGCTATCTTTATAACTTCATTTACTCCTCTTTCATTCACTCAGTTGCAGCCATATTAGCCACCTTGTCTTTCTTGGGATACACCAGACACACATTTGCCTCATGGTCTCAGGTTCTATCTTCCAGGGACAGTCTTCTCCCAAGTATTTTCATGGGAGGGTAGTATCTATGAGATGCCTTGAAATATTCATATTCATTGACCTATTAAGTTTACTTCTAAGGATTCCTCCAAGGGTAATAATCCAATGTGCAAATATTTATTGACAGATATATAAGTAGTTGAATATATTTGTGAATACTATCCAGACATAGAAAATGCTAATATTATGGGTTTCTTTAAGTATGTTATGACACCTAAATATCATAGGCTACTGTTCATCTATTGAAAATTATACAGTAAAACAATATTCGTTCCTATGAGAAATATTCCGGATTGTTATCATTTTATGAAATGACTAATATATATCTGAGCCAAACAAATGGGGTAAACCATCCAGGTAACTCCCTAGGTGCCAATATATATGGTACATTAGAATATCAGTAGGAATATAATGAAGTTTAGAAAATAACATTTTTCTAAGTATCTTTCAGGAAGAGTACAATTTGAAGGGAATAGACATTTCACTGTGGCAATTACAGATCTAGAATGGTGAGGCACTCCTCCCCCAGGGTCATGCTCTGATACTAAAGCATGGCCACAAAACTTCCTTGTAAGTAAAATTGATCCAATTAACTGTATGACTTTTGTTTGGATCTGGGAGGTGTATAAGTTTGAGGCCAAAGTAGAAAAAGTTTAATCGATGCATGAAGAGTCTTGTTGGATCTTTTACCTAATACCTAGACTTTCCCTTCTGAAGAAATACTAGTGTGAAGAAGTGCAAAATGATTAGATTTCCTGGGGTATATACATATTTCAGTAGTCTTTATCTTATTTGATATATTATTTATTTTAGGATTATAGGACTGATATGGTTTGGATATTCATCATGCCTACATCTCATGTGAAAATATAATCCCCATTGTTGGCAGTGGGGCTTCATGGGAGGTGTTCGTGTCATGGGATGGATCCCTCATGGCTTGGTTGTTTAAAACTGTGTGGCACCTCCTCCTACTATCATTCTATTCTCACCATGTGATATATTGGCTCTGGCTTTGCCTTATTCCATGATTGTAAGCTTCCTGAGGCCCTTCCCAGAAGCAGAGCAGATGCCAGTGCCATGCTTCCTATACAGCCTGCAGAACCATGAGATAATTAAACCTCTGTATCAATTACCCAGCGTTGTGTATTTCTTTATAGCAATGCAAGAACACTGTAAAACAGAATATTAGTACAAAAGATTAGAGCCTTGCTATAAAGATAACTGAAAATGTAGAAGTGACTTTGCAACTGGGTAACAGGCAGAGGTTGGAATAGTTTAGAGGGGTCAGAAGAAGACAGGAAGATGAAGGAAAGTTTGGAACTTCTTAGAGAGTGGTTAAATGATTGTGTCCAAAATGTTGATAGGGAAACCAAGGTGGAGAAGGTTTCAGGTGGAAATAAGGAACTCATAGGGAACCAGAGCAAACATCACTCTTTTTATGCCTTAGCAAAGAACTTGGCTGTATTGTGTTCATGCCCTAAGGATCTGTGGACGTTTGAATTTCAGAGTGATGACTTAAGGTACCCGACAGAAGAATTATTTTCTAAGCATCGAAGATTCAAGAGTTGGCCTTGCTGCTTCTAAACATTTATGCTAACATATGGGAGTGAAAAAGAATTAATGTTGGAACTTATATTTAAAGGTGAAGCAGAGTATAAGAGTTTGAAAAACTTGTAGCCTGGCCATGCGGGAAAAAAGAAAAGCCCATTTTCAGGAGAATAATTCAAGCAGGCTGTGGAGCAACCACTTGTTAGATATGTATGATTAGAGAGGATAATGTGCTCATAGCCAAGACAATGGACAAAAGGCCTGGAAGGCATTTCAGAAGACTTCCAGACTGTTTCTCTTATCATAGGCCTGGAAGCCTAGGAGGAAAAAAAGTAGTTTATTGGGCCAGGGCTAAGGCATTACTGCTTTGTGCCACCACAGGAGGCTGCTTCTCTCATCCCAGCCATGCTGGATACAACATTCACTCAAAGAGTCCCAGGTACTGCTATGGCTGCTCCTTCACAGTGCTCAAGCTGTGAGTCTTGGTAGACTGTATGTGATGTTAAACTTGTAGGCATGCAGTGTACAAGACTGAAGGAGGCTTGGCAGCCTCACCTAAATTCTATAGGATGTATGAGAATACTTAAGTGCCCAGACAGAAGTTTGCTGCAAGCGTGGAGCCTTCACAAAGAAACTCAGCTAGGGCAGTGTAGAGGGGAAATGTTGGTGTTGAAGGTCCCCACATAGATTTCCCACTGGGGTACTGCCAAGTGAAGCTGTGGGAAAGGGGACACCATCCTCCAGAATCCAGAATGGTAGAACCATTAGCAGCTTGTATCTTGAGCCTGGAAATGCTGCAGCCACTCAATTCTAACCCCTGAGAGCAGTTGTGGGGGCTGTACCCTGGAAAGCCACAAGAGTGGAGCTTCCCAAGGCCTTGGGACCTCACCCCTTACATCAGTGTGTCCCTGGATATGAGATATGGGGTCAGAATATTATTTTGTAGCTTTAATATTTAATGACTGCCCTGCTGTGTTTCAAACTTGCTTGGGGATTTTTGCTCCTTTCTTTTGGCCAATTTCTTCATCTTTGAATGGGAATGTTTACTCAATGCAGGTACCCCCATTGTATCTTGGAAGTAAATAACTGATTCTCCTGATGAGACTTTGGATTTGGACTTGGGACTTGGGATTTGGGACTTTTGAGCTAATGCTGGAATAAGTTAAGACTTTGGGGGACTATTGAGAAAGGATGATTATATTTTGAAATGTGAGAAGAACATGAGATTTGAGGGGCCAGAGTAGAATGATATGATTTGGATATTTGTCCCACCCAGATTTCATGTTCAAATGTAATTCCCAATGTTGGAAATGAGCTTGGTCAGAGGTGTCTGGGTCATTGCGGGGAGATCCCTCATGGGTTAGTGCTTTCATATTGATAATGAGTAAATTCTCATTTGATTTGATTGTTTAAAAATGTATAGCACCTCCCACCTTTCTCCTGCTCTCACCATATGGTACAGTGACTCCTCTTCTGCTTTTTGCCATTCCCTGCGGCCTTCACAGAAGTTGAACAGATGCCAGTGCCATGCTTCTGGTACAGCCTGCAGAACCACGAAAGAATTAACCCTCTTTTCTTTATAAATAACTCAACACAGGTATTTACAGCAACACAAAAATGGCCTAACACTACTTTCCATGTATTTTGTTTTGCCTTTCAGGTGTTTTTCTTTGGTGTTTGGCACAAGCTCATTTTTCAGGGAGAACAAATACTATTTTAAGAAAGGGAATATTGTGAATTGATAAAGAAAAGATGAATCGAAGTTTGTATACCATTTGCAAAGATAGACTGTTCAAACTGTTTAAAGATGCATTGAAAGAAAATGATCACAGAAAACAGGACTTTAGTTTTGAGGTTGAACGTTTGATGGTGACCTTGAAAAGGTGCAGAGCTTCATGGTAGAAGCAATACTGCAGTGGGTTAAGGAGCAGGAGGTAAGAAAAAAGAATTTCAACTAAATGTAAATTAATGAATTTCTGAGCAACATTGAGGATAAAATTGCCTTTCCCAAAATACTGAAGGATAGAGTATTTTAGGTCTAGGGAGGACAGAAATAATTTATAGCTTTTCACCTTACATTTATTTACCTTCTATGTACCAGGCATCACATAAAGTCATATATAAATAATAACTATTTTAATCCTCATACCTCATAACAACCACCATGTGAAATTAGGCATTATTACCATCGACATTTTACAGGTGACAAACTGAGACACAGAGGTTCAATATCATGAACAAGGGAACACAGTAAGTGGTAAAAATATGATTTGAATGTAAGTAATTTAAGCATTATAAATAGAAGCCATAACCATTAGACTACACTGCCTCTCCAGCATGGTTAACATGAACTGCAAGGATAATAAAAAAGTGGGTCTGGCATTGGGAATACCATACACAAAGACAATAGGATTGTTGGTAAAAGACAAAGAGAAGCAGGATCTTGTGGAGATAAGAGTAGTAAAAAGGGTGCATACATCTTAATGCTACAGTGATCTGTGTGGAAGGTTCATTTTTAGAATTGGATGTTGATGTTATATTTGGGAAAATTGAATTACAGAGGGATTTCTAAGAAGAAACACAAAGCAAACAGAGTGCTGTCTTGGTTTCCAGGTAAAACAGAAGTAAAGGTTTTATTGTACAGAGATTCAAGGACAGAATCTTTCAGGACTGAAAACACTTATTAACAATGGATAGAAAAGTCCTGACAGAGCCTTTTGACTAACTAGAAGAGAGAAGTTAAATAAAATTTCTGTTGCAAGATATTTGCGTACTCTCTAACGTCAGGCTTTCTGTGTGCTTAAGAAGATCATAGAGCAGTCAGACTGAGATGGAAGGTAGTGACCAATGCTAGGGTAGTGGTCTCCAACGTCTCATCTTCTGGATATGCTGCCTCAGAAGCACCCAGGAACTTGTTACAAATGCAAATAATTATCTCCTACTCCCCCATAAAGACCTACTGAATTAGAAACTCCTGGTGTGGGATTCAGGAGTCTGCATGTTAGGAAGTTCTCCACATCATTTTGATGCATGCTCAAGTGTGAAACCCCACTGCTCTAGAAAATTTATGAATCCATTCAAATGTAGGTTTTCCTTGGAAATAATCTCTCATATATCTCCCCACCTACCCTCACAAAGGCTTCACTGAATCCAGAGATTGGAAAGACACTGTTGAGAGACCTTATGAAAGGCAGCCGAGCACACTATGCCTGGCCTGGCTAAGTCTACATTCTGCAAAAGGATAGTAAAGGGACTAACTTGATATGTCTGAATAGACATGAAGAACATTTTAGTACACCTGAGCCAAAAAAGTCATATTTTATCTATCTATCTATCTATCTATCTATCTATCTATCTTTTTTCTTTTACACCCAATTAATATACATGCATCCTTTGTGTCTTACCCCATTATGATCCTCACAGATGTCAGAAATCTCTAGTATGAGTAAAACTCTGGGAGGAGATGAGAGTTAGGGATGTACATTGCTCATATTACTCGAAAAATTTTAAAAATGTTTTACAATGTCCCATAGCTATTTTGACTCAGGCATATAAAAACATCGCCAACATCAAAATGTTTATGTCCAATTGGCCATTTCAAAACATCTTGTTTCACAAGCAAAATCTCAGGATCCAATAAATACTATTCACTTCAGAAGTATAAAATTGGCTCATTATAAGAATTAAAGTAAAAGAGTTTTCAACATAATTAAACCCAACCCCTTTGGCAACATAACTCCGTTTGTGTTTTCTAGAGCTAGATGAAAAATAAAAGAATATCATGAATTAATTGGTTATTATTCTGAACATGCCAGAAGATATTATAAAAGACATATCCAGAGGTTTGAGATTAGAGACTTCTCTAAGGATCAGGATTTTATATCTGGTTTAGGTTGATTGAATAGGAGTAAAAGTGATTACTTGAGGCTCTCTCTGATTAACTAGCTGTGAATGAAGCAACTTATTGAAGTACAAGGTATTTTCATAAGCAGTTTCTCTTAGATATATAATCAGCTTCATATAAAAACCACTTCTTCACGTAAGACCAATGTTCCTCTACAGCAAGATGACAGCATTGTGTGGCAGAATTACTTAAACTTTTCCAATGAAGCTTCTTAATAGCATAGAAGTATCAGTAAGTACTATAAACTCAGGGTGTCTTGGAGCAGATTCCACATCAATCTGTCATGAAACAAAACCCTCCTAAATATTTTCATCTTGAAAATTCAAGCAGAGATTTTATTTCACTTCATATCATATCCATGCTTGTTTTAATCTGAAGATAATGATTTACTCCACTACCATTAGGAATAATGGGTGCTTCAGAAAGATGCATTATTTATGTCCTGTGGCTCAGGATATACTGCTGCATTTCTAAAGAACTCCTAACACTTAGGAACCTGCTTACAACCTGGAAGGAAAAGGAGTGTTACATGAGTCTGAGCTCCTGGATTTGCTAATGATCTGAGGCAATTCTTCTGATCTGTCTTAATACCCACATCTATAAATTGGAAATACTAATAATATATTTACCATCATTTTCATGTTACTGTGAAATCTTAAAATAATGCACAATAAAAGTCTTATGTAAATTATAAAGTACTACAAAAATATCCAGAGCACTATGATTTTAATCATTTATTATGTGTACTAATCAATTTACCCAGACAGTTGTATTTTACTAATAGTTTTGTCATTAATTGGTTGTTTAAGAAAACACAGTTTAAGTGTGAACAGAAAAAAATACATGTAGATAATTTCAATTTATCACCATATAAAGTGAGAATGTAATTTAGCCTAATCTTTCCCCAACTAAAAGAATTCCCTTTTCAACATTACACCATCTCCTTAATCATTTCTAGTAACATGAAGTTCACAACATATCAAGGCAGCTTTTTGCACCTCTAATTGTTAGAAAGTTTTTTAATTGCTGATTTGTGATTGCTCACGCTGATTGTCTAAAATATGTCCCCTCAAAATTTATATGATGAAATCCTAACTCCTAGTATCTACCAATGTTACTCTACTTTGTGATACACCCTTAAAGAGGTAATTAAGGTAAAATGAGATAATTGGATTGGGCCCTATTCCAATATGACTAGTGTCTTTATAAGAAGACACATACACACACAGAGGAGTGACCATGTGAGGTCATGGACAGAAGATAGCTATCTACAAGCCAAGGAGAGAGGCCTCAGAATAAAACTAACTCCGCCAGCACCTTCATCTCAGATATCTAGTGTTCATAACTGTGAGAAGATAAATTTCTGTTGTTTAAGTCACCCAGCCTGTTTGTCTGTGTTGCAGAAGCGCTAGCATACTAATAAACCCACCTTCTTATTACCATCTATTAATTTGACTTCTATTTTCTTGAGTAATTTACAAGAATTATTTCCTGGCATCATGACCGGCTTTGCAGTATTTGAAAATATCTATAATGCTTAACTTTGAACTCTAATCTTTTAATATTTTATAATTTAACTCAATTAAACTTTCTTTTTTTTTTTTTTTTGAGACAGAATTTTGCTCCTGTTGCCCAGGTTGAAGTGCAATGGCACCATCTTGGCTCACCGCAGCCTCCACCTCCTGGGCTCAGGTAATTCTCCTGCCTTAGCCTCGTGGGTAGCTGGGATTACAGGCCTGTGCCACCATGCCCAGCTAATTTTGTATTCTTAGTAGAGATGGGGTTTCTCCATGTTGGTCAGGCTGGTCTCAAACTCCCAACCTCAGGTGATCCACCTGCCTTGGCCTCCCAAAATACTGGGATTACAAGCATGAGCCACTGCACCTGTCCTAAACTTTCATCATTTGAATTTTTTATAAACTGCGTTATATTATTGTCTTGTACTATGCTTGTGGCAAAATGTTATATCCACATCATTTTACATGAGTTATTCTCAACATGGGTTTAGAAGATAACTCTTTAGATTGTAATACAGATCTCACACTTACTGACTGATAAAGATCATTTTGACTCTTCCTTCTATCATCAGTGCCCTTAGCTACTACTCCAGCCTTTTGTCAATTTGCTTATCATCATGATTTTGCTGTCTCATCCAGGTCAATGATAAAACCCCTGAACAAGATGAGGGTCATGCTTTTGTGTAGAAGTGGAGAGATATTTACAAATGAGCTGCATAGCCTCACCTGGACTGCAGAATAATGTCAAACATTCTTGTCCTTGTATAGGAAGCCCCCTATAATCTGGGATGTTTCTTCGTCTCCAGCTCTATATCCCCCTATTACTTGGATTCCATTTTATATTCTGGATTGAAAATACTAGAAATTCTCAGAATGTGTCATGCCATTTCATGCCTCAGTTCTTTTAAGAATGTCTTTCACTCTGTCTATGATGTTATTTCTTTTTCTTTTTACCTGGTCCATCTCTACTTGTACTTCAAATCTTAGTTGAAGCTCATTTCTTCTATAAATATTTCTATTTTCTATGCCTTTCTTTCTCAACTGTTTTTCAGGTCACTATTAATTTACTTAACTTCCCTCCATGATCTCATGGTTCCATTACAGAATGTACTACACTGCACTGAAAGAATCTGTTTATATATCTATTCTTATTCCCTGATCTCTCTCTCTCTCTCTCTCTCTCTCTCTCTCTCTCTCTCTCTCTGTCTCTCTCTCTCTCTCACACACACACACACACACACACACACACTTTTAGAAACCCAGGCTGTCAGAAGTTCTACCTTTTAACAAACATGACATAAGCGGTTTCCAAAGCTCCCATGGTTACTGACAATACAATCATCCAGACAGGAAAAGAGCATGGGGAAAGTTTATGTAGACTGGATCTGGAAGTTTTATATATCACATCCATCTACTTCTATTCATGTAGCAATAAACACCCTAGTCCCATGGTCACATCTAACTGGAAGGACAGCTGGGAAAAATGTAGTCTGAGGTCTTAATGAAGGAGTGAGTGGATTTCAATGGGCAACTATCAGGCTGTGCCACACATGTTCTCTCTCTTTTAATCCACATGCAACATTATCATTCTCATCTTATTCATAAGGAATTAAGACACAAAGAATTTAGGAAACATGTCTAAAGTCACATGGCTACTAAATAGTTGACCTAGCAATCCAATCCAGTTTACTTACTCCAGAGTCCACACACATCACTATTACTACTACTGTAACCAACACACACACACACACGTGCGTGCACATGTGTGCACATGCAGAGAGAGGGTCGTGTGAAAAAGGAGAAAAATAAGCACCTTATGACCAGGGCCTATGTTTTATTCATGTCTGAATTTCAGTGTTCACAACTTTAGGCACTGACTAAATAGTCACTGAATGAATGAGAAAATGAGGATTTTTTTTTAATTTTCTTTTTTTATAATTTCACCTTATATTGTAGAATCAGGAAATACATGTACAGGTTTATTAGGCATACTGTGTAATGCTGAAATTTAGGATACAGTTGATCCCATCACACAAGTACTGAGCATAGTACTCAATAGTTAGGTTTTAAAAACTTGCTCCTTCTTCTGTCCCTCTCTGATAGTCTTCAGTGTCTATTATTGCCATGTTTATGTCCATAGGTTCCAACATTTAGCTCCCACTTGTAAGTGAAAACATGTGATATTCAGTTTTCTGTTCCTGCATTAATTCTCTTAGGATAATGACCCCCAGCTACATCCATGTTGTTGCAAAGACATGATTCCATTGATTTTTATGGCTGCATAGTATTCCATGGTATATATGTACCATGTTTTCTTTATTCAATCCTCCACTGATGAGCAAGTAGGTTGATTCCACGTCTTTGCTATCAATAGTGTTGGGAAGAGCATGCAAATGTATGTATCTTTTTGGTGGAACAACTGTTTTTTTTTTTTAAGACACATACTCAGTAATGGCAGTGGTGTTTTAAGTTGTTTAGGGAATCTCCAAACTGCCTTCCATGGTGGCTGCACTAATTTACATTCCCACTAACAGCGTAGGAGCATTCCCTTTCCTCCCTAGCCTTGCCACCATCTGTTGTTTTTTACTTTTCAATAACAGCCATTCTGACTGGTGTGAGATGATATGTCATAGTGTTTTTGATTTTTAGGAAGTGTGTGTTGATTAGCTTATTCCAGCACTTAAAAACCCACTTGATTCTACTGTCATTTAGTTTGTTTCATTTCCTTGTCTTTATATATATTTTTTTCTGTCTTTATATAGTATCCAAAACTTTTTTAGATGAAGGAAAAATAGTGTATGTACAGATACTCACACACACACCCCTTTCTACCAAATTAACCAGTCTGGTAATCCACAATTATTAACATGACTTAGTATTGTTGAATCTATTTTGGCAAGTACTAATCTCTACCATATTAATGCTAACGAGCTACTTATTTGGCAGTCTGTTCTTGAATTTTGCTGTGCATTAATATCAACGTAAAGGTCTGGAACTTCTAGTTTCGGCATTTTTGGAAAAGGATCATAAATATGCCTGTTTTTTGTCTTTTGTCAGTTTATGCTGGCTTATCTATTAGGCCAAGCAAAGCAGAAATAATAATAAAAAACATTTTACACAAAAAGTTTATATTTCAAAAGAAAACACATCATCAGAGGGTTATCAAGAAATCTTCATACTTCTGTATTTCTTTAATGATTACTTTGCTGTCTATTATGCTTATTATTTTCTTACAAATGGGGACAGTGGATATGATAATCTCATGAATGCTCAGGTTCTCTTAAAGTTGCATCAGGGTTCTGGCATTCTTCTTACTCTGCCCACATCTTCAAATATCACTGATAAGAACTTGTGTTCACATGTGAAAACTCCTTAGGGGAGCTTGATTTAATTTATCTGAATTAGGATACTTGAATGGGTTTCAAGTCTTGAGAGAACACACTTGCATTCCAAGATCAGAAAACTTAGCCGAGCAAGAGTAGCTTCATGTTCTGTAAGCCTAATCAAGGCAGAAACCCTTACTTAAAAAGAAACAGGGTGGGTTCATTCCTAATTTTTCTTTGGTTCTGTGGTCATTAACTTCAATTTTGATTTTGTTATACAGAGTTGGAACTGTTTACTAACTTAAAAGTCACTAAAATTTTCATAACTTTCATGTGCACAAGAGCAAGCAATACTCTCTAAAGTCTATAAGTGGAGTTTAAAATTACATGTCCGTATCATCAGTGATTAATGATGAGTTAATAAGTTAAGGCCATTTAGATTACAATGCTATTAACCTGTGACAGCATAGCATTCCCTCTGTTTTCTAGGTGATAAGTTCAGGCTTATTCATATTCAGAGCTAGAAAGGGGATCTTCAGTATAACTGTAACCACTATAATAGACTTTTGATTACATATACATGTAGGTTTTATATATAAACCTATATATAACCTGTATATATACATGTAGGTTTTATATATAAACCTATATATAACCTGTATATATACCTGTGTAGGTGTGTTCGATTAACTAGAAAAGCTCTGATTTCTATTTTCTTAACATGAAGTATACTACAAGCATACATTGTATTATATTTTGTGTGTGTGTGTGTATATATATATATATATATTCTATATATATAACCTGTATAACTTATACATGTAATCAACTTATATATAACCTGTATTTATATATAGGTTGTATATATACCTGTATATATACAGGTTATATATAGGTTGATTATATGTATAAGTTATAAAGGTTATATATATCGAATATTCCAATATTGCAAAATATGAGGTCACATAAATCATTTATTTCCTTGACTGGAATCTGTGCAAAGCATTTAATAGACAGTGGTCCATGCCCTCCATCATGGAAACCACTGAGAATATTTTTAGATACTTAAGGTGGTTTGATCACATGGAATGCCTTTCTAGCAAGCGATCATTTATCAGCCACACTGGCTGAAATACCGCTCCATCTACAGAAATAACTTCATGGGTTAGCATATTTATATTTGTGAATGAGTGATTAAAAGGACAGAAAGCCACTAGAGAAAATAATAGTTTTCTTAGTATTAATCACATTTCTGCCTCCTCTTTATCTAAAAAAAAAAAACCTATCAATATATATAAGAAAATAACCAATAATACATTTACAATCCAGAATATAGCACTGTGAATATTGTGACCTTTCTCTCTCTCTGAGTGTGTTTGTAAGTCTGTGAGTGTGTGTGCGCGTGCGTGCATGTGCATGTGCACACGTGCACATCAGCACACACGAGCATGTAGTTTGGAGTTTCACAAGAAATATAATTTTTTTCTATTAAAATATTACAGATTAAACTATTATCTTGCTTAACTTCTATTTCCATTCTTATTTTTTTCCCCTACTCCCATATACACTTGTATGAATTTGAAAGATATTTTTCCAGTTTTTTACATAAATACCTACTGAAAACATATAATACTGTTTTGTTTCCTGAAAAAGTTTTATATGAATAGCATGCTTTATAAATGCTTTTTCAACTTACTTTTTAAAAACTCATTAATGTGTTTGTGAAATTCATCTGCGTTGAAATGCATCGTAATTTTTCACAGCTGTGCAATATTCTATTGTATAACTATGCAGCAAATTATTTCCATATTGATGGACATTCAGTTTATTTTCTATTTTAACTACAAAAAACAATTCTAAAATGAATAGTTTTGGCTGTTTCCTCACCCTGTGTGGGAGAGGGCTCTGATGACAAATTCCTGAGTTATGTTATGTGAATACCTATAGCTCTTCAAAGTACTAATAGCTAAATGGCTCTGCAGCATGGTATTACATTTTGCAGTCAAATCAGATGCATAAGAGAATATCATTTACCCACACCCTTACTAAATTGGATATTATTATATATTTTAATGTTACTTTAGGCACATATCTATTATTTAAGTTGTTATGATAAGCATGTAACAGGTTTGGAATCCACATGTCTAAAAAAACTTTATTAAGAGTGAAAAAATACATCACTTGACACAGTAATTTCATACCTAAGAATTTATTTTAATAAAATATTAGAAAATCATATGGTTTAGGTTGCAAGGTGGGAAGTATGTGTATACTCTCTCTCTCTGTATAGATAAGCTCTCTCTCTCTCTCTCTCTCTCTATATATATATATATAAATAAAAAATAATTTTCTTATATGTTATATGACAGTTATATGAGAAATATATAACAAAACTATAGAAATATATAAGTAAACTTGTGCCTAGCAACTCATGTTTCAGTATTTTACTTTACTTAGAAATAATCTAAGTATTTAATAAATATCTATTATTTAACTTAAATTTGTATTAGTGCAAACTTTTAAGTTACTAAAATATCTTGAAAAAAATGTTTAAGCATACGTGTTATTAAGCACAGTTACTGTTAATATAAATTTCATCAGAATAATGACTTTAGTTCTTCAAACGCAAATTTACATATTTTATAATCACAAATATCTATTCACTATAATCCTAACTTATTTGATCAGTAAATCTGTATAAGTTGAGGAAGAATATAACAAAAAATAATACAATGTATGCTTGTAGTATACTTCATGTTAAGAAAATAGAAATCAGAGATTTTCTAGTTAATCGAACAACATTCAACATGTTTGAGTTGCCAATGAATTAACTAAATTATGTAAATTTGAATTCTTAAAACATTTGTGTTTTTTAATGGGAAATAGTAGAAGTTAGTTTTATTAACTTCTGTTAATTTTAGGAATATTTAATTAATATGAGGCTCATTTATCTTTAAGTCAACTAGAATTAAAATAATTGAAGAGATTTTATAAATTCATTTGGTAATATCATCTGCAGGTAGGAAAAAATTTCCCATACATAACAAATAAAGATGGAGACAAAGACAAAGATAAAGATGGAGATATGTGTACATGTGTTGTTATACACACACACATAATCATACAGACAGGCATAAATAAATACTTGATCGCTTTAAATCTAAAGCTTTAGTCATGAGTCAGGTATAAACTGAAAAACACAAAACTCACTTGTTTATATAAAAGTGCTGGCTCTCACCTCGGCCAGGCTTTTATATTTTACCAGGATTGTGTTTCTGACAGATGGGACAAGTTGAGGTTACCTGATCAATATGATGATTAATGTGTACACAAAAATATTTGTGGAGGATGGCACTAAATTTTTTTCTTTACATGTAATCTTAGGGAAACTGTGGGAAAAAATTTGGTGCAAGGAATGAGGAGACATCAAGCAGGTGTCTTGTTATACATATGAGTGGATAAGGTATCTAGTTTGTTCAAGTTAGCTTTTTTAGCCTCAGGTGGTTGCTTTTAGGGTCTCTGAGCCCCTCAAGATCTCCTACTGCAGGGAAGAGGCCCTAAGCTCAAGTGAATCTAGGGACTCGAGGGGCTAGAGTAGGAAAGAAAAGATATGGCTAGATTGAGTGGTGGAGGAGGTAGACATATTGAAAAGGGATACAGCAAAGGATTTAAGGGAGCTGAAGGGAAGGTGAAATGTTATGAAAAGGAGGAAGAAGGATCAATAACAAGAAGAAATAAGAGTGATGGGAAACAAAAGGTCTTAGGTGAACCAGTTTGGTGAAAGCCCGAGTTTCTGAAAGAGGCTTCTGATATCCCAAGCAATCCTTTGTGCAATTGTGCCTCTTTTGGAGACACCGGACAAAATGTGTGCCATCATGACACAACATATAGTATGCAGGGATGTAGTAGGTGTGGTGCCCAGTGAAGTGAGAATTATCCAAAGGATTAGGCTAGTATTAAAATAAACACAAGAGGCCTCAAAAACAGCTGTAAAGAGTAACTGAATGTTATGCTACAGCACACAAATTTATGGAGCACTTGATTTGGAGTTGTGACTCACCTCTGTGGGTACTAATTTTCTCATTCAAAAAGTACACAAAAAATATATGAGATGCCTGCATAAGTACTTGGGTGAAAACTGCAGTGTGAAGCATAGGCAGCACTCTGTCCAAGTCAAATAAAAACAAAGCCATACTTACATAAAGAAAGACCTGATTGAAAATGACTGTTTAAATAGAGAGAAGGCTCTGGTCTCAGAAATCTGCAAGTATCTCAAAATAAAACACAGAAATACATCCTCTTTATATGAAAAAATAAGCATTAAGTTAGAAGTTAAGAAAATGAAGGAGAGTGAACAGACTTCATGATTGATGCAATTTGACAGGATATGTGTTTTGCTATTGTCAGCTATACTTGCTCAGCCTTTGTGAGGAGCCAAAATTCAGGAACCTGTGGCAGGATAAAGACCTGACTAACATTTGCTAAAGGAAAGTAGAAGGTAAAAAGTGGACAATTTTGAACACTTGATCAATATAAATTTGTGTTGTTTTAAACCACTAAGTTTGTGGTAATTTGTTACAGTAGCAACAGGAAACTAATACATGTATATATGTGGGAGGTCGGAGAGTTTGAAAATAGTGTCTAAGTATCCATCTCAAGAAGTTAGGGAAATAGCAAAAATTTCAATCCGGTGAAAGAAGAAATGAAATAATGAAAAAATAGTATGTAATAATAAGTATAAAATAATACTACAGATGATAGAAACATAAATATTATGTTAATATTTTTAAAAATTTCAAAAATGGACAAATTATTAAATTAAACTTCACACAATTTGCTGAATAAACCCAAAAAGTAATAGTGAATCTGAATGTCTAAAAAGCCACTGAATATTTTATTAAAATATTACTACAAATTAAACTGAAAATCCATATTCAGAAGAATTAAACAAGACCCCTATCTCTCACTGTATATAAAGATCAACCCAGTGTGGATTAGTGACTTAAATGCAAAACCTGAAAGTGTAAAACTACAGAAGGAAAACAGTTGAAACACTTCAGGATATTGGTCTGAGTAACGATTTATGCAGAAGACCTCAAAAGCACAGACAACAAATGCAAAATCAGACAAATGGGTTATGTCAAACTGGAAAGCTTCTGCACAGCAAAGGAAACAACATAAAAGAGAGACGGGACAACCAGCAGAATGGGAGAAAATATTTGCAAATTATTCACTCAACTAGGGACTAATATCCAGAACACACAAGGAACTCAAACAAACAACTCAACAACAAAAAAAATAGTGGTAGTGATAATAACAATTCCAAAGAAAATGGGCAAATTAGCTGAACAAGTATCTTGCAAAGGAAGACGTAAAAATAGCTAACAGGCATATGAAAACATTTGGAACATCAGTAATCATCAGGGAACTACAAATGGGACTATATTAAACTTAAAAACGCTTCTGTGCAGCAAAGGAACCAATCAACAGAGTGGAGATAAAACATATAAAATGGTGAAAAATTTACAAATTATTTATCTGACAAGATTAAGATCCAGAGTATACAAAGAACTCAAACAACTGAATAGCAAAATATTACTAATAATCATCTATTTAAAAAGTTGGCAAAAATGTCTGACTACTTCAAAACAAGACATACAAATGGCAAACATACATGAAATAATGCTCAGTGTAACCAGGCTTATGCAAATTCAAAAGCAAAATAAAATACTACCTCACCTTAGTTAAAACAGCTATTATCAAAGAGACCAAAAATAACAAACACTGCAGATGATGCAGAAAAAAGGGAACTTGTATACATTGTTGATAGGAAGGCAAATTATTATAGCCATTATGGAAAATAGTGTAAAGTTTCCTCAGAAAACCAAAAATATAACTACTATGTGATCCAGCAATCCCACTACTGGTTATTAATCCGAAAGAAAGGCCATCAGTATATCACAGAGATACCTGCATTTCCATTTATTGCAGCACTACTTACAATAACTAAGCTGTAGAATTACCATAAATGTTCATCAACAGACAAATGGATAAAGAAAATATGTTATATATACATGATGGAATATTATTGAGCCATAAAAATAGAATGAGATTATGTCATTTGTGGCAACATGGATAAGTCTGTGGGATATTATGTTAAGCAAAATAAGTCAGGCAAATAAAGATGAATATAGCATGTTCTCACTCATATGGGGTAGCCTAAAAGGATAATTGAACTCAAAGAAGTAGAGAATAACATTGTGAATATTAATGGCTGGGAAAATTAGGTGGATGGAAGGAGGGGGAGAGGTTAGTTAATGTATATTCAAAATTATAGCTAGATAGGAAAAATGAGTTCTGGTATTCTGCCACACTACAGGGTAAATATGGTTAACTATAATCTATTGTATATTCTCCATAAAGCTAGGAGAGAGAATTTTGAATGTCCACAACACAAAGGAATGATAAATATTTGAGATATGTTAATTATCCTGATTTGATCATTACACATTATATACATGTATCAAAGTACCACTTTGTATCTTACAAAGATATAAAATTATTGTATCAACTAAAAATTAAAAGAAAACCCACAGTGGCTGTTATGAAAAAGATAAAAAACAAACAAATGCTGGTAAGATGTGGAGAGAGGGGGACTCATACACTGCAAGTGGAAAGGTAAATTATTAGAGTCATTATGGAAAACAGAAAATAGAAAATCTAAAAATAGAACTACCATAAAATCCAGGAGTCCCATAACTAGATATATAGCCAAAAGAAATAAATCACTATGTTAATGAGATATTTGAGTGCCCATGTTTATTACAGCACTATTTGCCATAGCCAAGATATCGAATCAAACTGTTTCAATCAACAGGTAAATGAATAAAGAAAATGAGGTAAAAATATACACAACGAAATACTATTCTGCCATAAAATGAATAAACTCCTGTCATTTCTGGCAACACAGATGAGGTTGGGGGACATTATGTTAAGTGAAATAAGCTAGGCACAGAAATAGAAATACCACATTTTCACTAAGATAGGGAAGCTAAAAAAGTAAAGAGTAGAATAGTGGTTGCTAGTGGCTGGAAAGGGTAGGAGGAGGTTGAGATGGGGAGCAATTGGTTAATAAATACAAAATTACAGCTAGATAGGAGGAATAAGTTCTGGTATGTTCTATATCACTGTAGGGTAACTATAATTATCAACAATTTATTCAGTATTTTCAAATTGCTGGAGGAGCAAACTTTGAAGATTCCCAATACAAAAAATAATAAATGTTTGAGGTGATAGATACGCTAATTACACAGATTTGATCACTACATATTCTATAAATGTATCAAAATATCACATTTTGACCCAACAATATGTACAATTATTGTGTCAAAAAATAATATTAAAAGTAAAATAAGTAAATAAATGTAATGAACAAAAAAATATTCCACAAACTAAAACTCAATCTCATATGTCTTCATTGGTTAAATAATACTTTTTAAATGCTTAAAGAAAAAATAAAATACAATTTTGTGCGAAATTTTTAGAGGATATAGACAAAGGGAATATTTACCAATTTTTTTATAAGTCCTGAATAACTTTGACACCAGCATCTGGCAAGAACATTACCTGAAAATAAATCAAATGCCATCATATCTTATGAATATATATGCAAATACTATTAACAAATATTTGTAGATTAATCCTAGTGATAAAGAGGATAATAGGTACATAGTAAGTGCATATCCTTATGGAGTAAGTGAGATATTCTGATATAGTCATGTAATATGTAAATAATCACTTCATGGAAAATGGGTTATTCATCCCTCAAATATTTATCCTTTGTGTTACAAACATACCAATTACACTCTTTTAGTTCTTTTAAAATATACAATTAAATTCTTTTGACTATAGTCACTTTATTGTGCTACCAAATACTAGGTCTTATATATTCTTTCTACTTTTTGGTACCCGTTCAACATCCCCACTCCCCACCCACAACCCCACTAGACTTCCCAGACCCTGGTAAACATTCTTCTATCCTCTATCTTCACGTCTTTGATTGATTTGATTTTTAGATCCCACAAATAAGTAAGAACATGCAATATTTGTCTTTCCATGCCTGGCTTATTTCATTTAACATAATGACATCCAGGTCCAGAGATGTTGCAAAGAACAGAATATCATTTTTTATGGCTGAGTAGTACTCTCGATAAGTATCCCATTGAGTAACTTTTACTGTCGTGAGCCGCACTGCCTGGGATTGTGGAGGGATGGTACAAGCCCTCCCTTAGCCACACCACTCCCTAGGTCCTGTGCCATTCTAGTTTACTGGCGTTAAGTCCACCATAGCACTACAAGTTGCCTAGAAATTGCAGTCCTTGTGTCCTAGACTGCCTTTCAAGTATATGTAGGACCCCAGAGTGCTTCAGCCCGCTGTGGTGAAGCTTGATGAGAAATTCAAGTTTTGACTACTAGGATGGGTAATTCTCCTCTGGCTGGTCTGGTCCAAATGCTCCCTCTATGCATGGGTGCTGACTGAGCCAAGCAGAACTTTTCTCTCTACTATGATAGGGTAACACTAAGTTCAGTGTAAAATCCTCCAGTCACTCCACACTCCCTTTCTGAGGTGCACATACTCTCCTTGCCACAGGGCTGCTGTCAGGTGATGGTGGATCAGTGATTCAAGAGTGTCCCTCTGACCCTCTTCAACGCTTCTTTTAGTGACATGAAATTAAAATCAGATACTGTGATTGTTCACCTGATTTATTTTTCTTGTAGTGATGCTTTTCTGTGTGCAGACAGTCCTTAAAATTTGGTGTTCTTGTGGGGTGAGAGGGAAATGAATGGTATAGACTTCTATTGCACTGTCTTTCTCTGCCAGCCTATGGTTTTTATTCCAGAAATACAAGAATTGTTTGCCTTTGAAAACTCTATCACTTTAATTCACAATTTTAAAATAATGAAAAAAGGAAAAAAAACTCTGCAAATGTAGAAACGACTTGATAAAAGTTCAAATAATTTATAATAGACTTTTTTATAAAAATAGAAATAGAAGACAATGTCCTTAATTTTAAAAGAGTATCTAGAAGCACACACGCACAAAACAACTTCAAAGTTAATTGTGACATGTTTAAAGCTTTCACCATGTCATTAAGACTAAAGCAAAAGGTTGATTACTATCAGTTCTATTTAAAATTTTACGTATGTTCTTCATTAGTGCAAAAAGCAATGAAAAGAAATATTTGTCATAAATATTGGAAACCAAGAAATACAACTCATTTCTTTTGCAGATGACATAATTATGTCTACAGTAAAGGAAAAAGAATCCTATCTTCAGACAAACTTTTCAAATCAATACAAGAATTCAGAAATGATACTAGCTATAAGGTTCATATTGATAGTAAACCAATTGTATTTCTATGTGTTAGCATCAAATAATTAGAAAAAAATAAAAATGTGATTAAGTATACATTTTAAAAACTTAAATATCTACTGATGAGTTAAATGAAAATACGCTAGTCTTATACACTGAAATTTACAAATCAGGAGAGAGATCCAAGATGGCCGATTAACAACAGCTCAGGATTGTAGCTCCCAGTGAAAGCGCAGAGAGAGAGTGGACGCCGCAATTTCAGACGAATTTCTGTTGACCACAAACTGGGAGCTACCCAACGGAGGAGCCACTCAGGTCTCCAGCATGACTCTTTTGGCCAGCGCAGCTGTTTTGCCGGTGCCCCAGCACTGCGCGGCACTTCTCAGCACGGAGTATACGCGACTGGGTGCCCTTTGAGTCGGGCTCGGCCGGTCCCATTCCCACAAGAACAGCAATTGGAAGCGCTGAGGACTGAGAGTTTCACAGTAAGCACAGCTGAACCTGGGAAAGCCTAGCTCTTCAGGGAAAGGGCGTCTGCCGAAGGAAAACTAAGAAACAGAAAAAACTGCATCACCAAAAAGCCGGACGTCCACTCAGACCCAATCTGAAAGTTGGCAATTACAAAGACGACAGCTGGATAAATCCACAAAAATGGGAAGAAACCAGTGCAAAAAGGCTGAGAACACCCAAAATCAGAAGGCCTCTCCTCCTACAGGGGATCGTAGCTCCTCATCAGCAAGAGAACGAGGCATGATGGAGAATGAGTGTGATGAACTGACAGAATCAGGCTTCAGAAGGTGGATGATAAGAAACTTCTGTGAGCTAAAAGAACATGTACTAACCCAATGCAAA
>CAUYLG010029016.1:0-19109 GCA_963573385.1 Cacajao melanocephalus
AATAATATTTTTCATAAAAATTGGAAGCTCTCTCTTTGTGGTTCTCATTTATCTGTAATGTTTCTTCTTATTTTTTTTTGTGACAGAGTCTCACTCTGTCACCCAGACTGGAGTGCAGTGGCATGATCTTGGCTCACTGCAACCTCTGCCTCCCGGGTTCAAGCGGTTCTCCTGCCTCAGCCTCCCAAATAGCTGTGATTGAAAAGGTGTGCTACAACACCTGGCTAATTTTTTGTACTTTTGGTAGAGACAGGGTTTCGCATGGTGGCCAGGCTGGTCTCAAACTCCTGACCTCAGGTGATCCTCCCACCTGGGCCTCCCAAAGTGCTGGCATTACAGACGTGAGGCACCGCACCAGGCTTTAATGTTTCTTTATTGAAACTTCTGTAAGAGCTAGAAGAGTAGTGAGAGAAACTCTCTCTGTCATTAAAATTATACTACCTTGAAAATCCTCTCTGGGTCTCACTTTCGAGATCTTTAAAATCAGGCATTTGGACCAGCTGACCTGTAAAGTATCTCAAAGTTCTAACAGACTGATTCTAATGGTCTATTTTTCCACATATTTCTTTTGAGTGCATGAAAAAGCATGCATGTGAAGTTGTGCCATTATTCTAGTGGGTCCTACTCAGGTCAGAGAAGAGGACCGGAAACAGCTAAATATGATTGTATACCCATTTATAAGATTGGTATGGAAGAGGAGCTAGAAATAAGTGAGGAAAGAGACAGTGAGGTGGAGAGGAGAGCAGAACTGGCAGGAGAGGTATCCTGGAATGGTAAGCACCTGGTCAGAACTAGAGAAAAGAGAAACCCTGCACAGGCCCCGCATCAGATACCTGCAGAGCTTTTGATTACTGAAGTGACAGTTAAAACCACCCAAAGAAGGGTCAGCCCAAGGCGCTCCTTTCTCCCCACTGAAATCAAAATTAGCACAACCCTACTCTATGAATAAATATAATGGAACCCCTTTACTTTGCTGGTGTTTATGACAAAAATCACACATGCATTTTAAACTGAGTCAAATCTGGCTCTTACACCATGATGTCATGTTTGAGGGACATGCTTTGACCTGTCATATAATGATGGAGGGAATATGGAAATCAAGGCATTGTGCTTTATTAGGAGGGGATTAAGTTTTCAATTTCTACATGGAATGCAAATCATTTATAGCCAAAATTACCCCTGGGAAACCTCTTACATTACACTTAATGTATACAGTCACCCCTCAGTATCCAAGGGGGACTGGTTCCAGGACTACCTCCTACATCCAGGATACTAAAGTCTGTGGATGCTTAAGTCCCTCGTATAAATTGGCATAGTATTTGCATATAACCCACACACATCCTCCTGTCTACAAATTGTCCCTGACTTATGATTTTCAGCTTCACAATGGTGCAAAAGCAACCAGCATTCAAAAGCTCCCTGACATGATGGAATCCTGTCCAGATAAACCCATCATAAGTCAAAGAGCATGTGTACTTTAAATCATCTCTAGATTACTTATAATGCCAAATACAATGTAAATGCTATGTAAATAGTTGTTATACCATATTTTAAAATTTATATTATATTGTATTGTTATATTGTTTTCTTGGGTTTTTTTTCCAAATATTTTCAATCTGTGGTTGGTTGAATCCACAGCGCAGAACCTGTGGATACGGAGGGTTGACTGTACATTTGTATGTATACAACCCTATACAACCATATGGATATGTGAATATTTTATATATATTATATAGATAATAATATGGATATATGAATATTTTATATATGTGATAAACTAAATGAAAATAAAATTTTCCAGTATCTTTCTCCTTTTTTGCCATATGCAATAATTGAAATTTACAGAAATTCAATGTATGTATGATGCGACTCTGTTGAACTACAATAAGCACTGGCCAAGGAGTTAGCATTTTAAGTAACTACCCAAGTCACCTTGATCAAACTGCTTAACATATTCAGGCCTTAGTCATCATCAAAGAAATGAGGAAGAGATATCTAACACTCATTTTTCTTTGATTCTAAGTCACAAGGCGTAACAGTTTTTAAGAACTGAGCTTGTCCTTCAGAATGTATTCTATGAGTTCTGGATTTCTTTTTTCTGTCTAGAAATCATTTACTTGGCTAGGTTTACCCAGATCGTAGTGGTACTGTAAGATTAATTCCAGAACTCACAAACAAAACAATTGCATAAAGGCCCCTTTGTTGGTGAAACAAATTCCTCAGTAGAAACCATCTCTTTCATCTCAACTACACATTATCCTCTGAAATGCAGGAGCCTTGGGGTGATCACTGCATGAAAGACTAATTCTTTTTTTTTGTTGTTGTTTAGTTTCTTTTTTCTTCTTTTTGCCAAAAACTCCAGAGAATATACCAAGTAACTAATTAATTCTTTACAACAGTCTTCCCTGAAAATTTTCAAACCAAAAAATGGGAACGTTTTACTGAATTACAGCTTTTATATGACCTGGTCAACAAAAATCTATGTGTGTGTCAGCCTTTTAAATCTCCTCAATCTAAAATAAATCCTTCAAGAAATACGTTGTGCACGTCTGCAGTTCTAAGTAATCTAGTCTCCAAAAGTGTGCTTTGAGGGAGAGTTAATAGCTCTGGAAGGTGTATCCGAATGCTTTTCTTCTAAAACAATACTATAGACTCACTATCCTTTCGTATTTTCCCTTAGTTATATATCCTCCCTTCCAGCTTTTGACAATGTCATTTTTATTTAATTAATTATTTAAATGTATTTTTTGAGACAGAGTTTCATTCGTTGTCGCCCAGCCTGGAGTGCAGTGGTGCGATCTCAGCTCACTGCAACCTACGCCTCCTGAGTTCAAGCAATTCTCCTGCTTTAGCCTCCTGAGTAGCTGGGATGACAGGCAAGTGCCACCATGCCCAGCTAGACCATGTCATTTTAAAAGCTATGCTCAGCCCGAACCTTCCAGCCAAGTACCTAGATTTCTTTCTTTCTTTTCTTTTTTTCTGAGATGGAGTCTCACTCTGTCACACAGGCTGGAGTGCAGTGGCGCAATCTCGGATCACTGCAACCTCTTCCTCTTGGGTTCAAGCAATTCTTTGCCTCCACAGTAGCTGGGATTACTGGCGCCTGCCACCATGCCCAGCTATTTTTTTGTATTTTTAGTAGAGACGAGGTTTCACCATGTTGGCCAGGCTGGTCTTGAACTCCTGACCACGTGATCCACCCGCCTCAGCCTCCCAAAGTGCTGGGATTACAGGTGTGAGCCACCGTGCCCAGCCAGATTTCTTTAGATGCCTTCCTCCTGCTCCCTGTCTACCCTCTAGGCCTCATTGAATGAGGGCTAACTAAGTAGGTCAAGTCCTTCCTGAGACCGCCTATCACTCTCATGTAACCTTTCAGAAAAAGCATGGACATTCGAGTCAACCTCAGGATCAAATCCTACTCTATCACTCCCTGACTAGCCAAGAGACCTCAATCAAGTCATTTCCTTCTTGGGAGCCTCCTCAATGCAGCTGACTGCATTATTTAAAATTGAAATTTTGGCTGGGCGCCATGGCTCATGCCTGTAATCCCAGCACTTTGGGAGGCAGAGGCAGAAGGATCCCTTGAGCCCAGGAGTTCAACATCAGTCTGGGCAATATAGTGAGACCTCGTCTCTACAAAAAATCAAAAAATGAGGTGGGAGAATCACTTGAGCCCAGGGGGTCAGGGTTGCAATAATTGTACTACCAGCCGTAATTGTACTACTGCACTCCCACCTGGACTACAGGAGTGAGACGCTGTCTCAAAAAAATAAAAAATTGCAATTTTGTCCCCAAGTCCAGTTTTCCTGTTCTCCCTAACTCTGCTCTAGTTTTGATTTTTCCCACAGAACTTATCACTTATCGTATCATTTACTTATTATTGTATTGTTTATCATCGAACTCCTCCCCCTCAAATGTAAGCTCTGCAAATGTAAGATCTTTATTTGGTCACTGACATTTCCCAGAAGCCTAGAACAGTGTCTGACACATAATAGGTGCTCAATAAATACCTGTTAAATGAATGAATAAAGAGAAGGGAGTCATTCAGGCTATAAATAATTAAAATTATTTTTGAAACCTCTCTGGCCTCTCTCTCCTTGTAAGTTTGTCTTAAAGACTATTCATCTCTACACGGTGACTTAACTCTGATTAAATATATCCCTACATTTCAGTGAACATAAGGGAAAATTTAAACTATAGCACTCTGCCAAGAATGACGAATTTCCATGACTACAAGACAAAATAAAGCGTATATGATCTTTATACAAAATAGCTCATAGATATTAAGAAATGAAAGTAATTATGAGCTCTCTTCTTATCTGGAAATTTCTGCTCTAGCATAACTTATGTGTGTGTTTATCCACTATGTACCAGGAACTGAGGAAAGAAAATGAGGGGCCCAACTGAAATGATTAAACATCAGAAATGAGGTTCTGGCCCATTTTACCCAATGTCAGCTCCAGTCATGTGTGTGGGGTCTGCAAGTTGCCATGCGTCTATGGCTGTGGGAGCGGGAGGTTCCATCGCAGAATAACGAGCCCCGGTCTCCTCCCTCCCACTTCCTTTCTTTTATTTTTTTATTTATTTATATTTATATTTATTTATTTCTCTCCCACTTCTTAATGCTCTACCTCATCTAGGCTTCCAGAGGCCACAGTTCTCTTTTTGTGCAACTCCAATTTCTTCAGCATTATTTTCTTTATTCACCATGATCCTAGAAGAGCTTATTCTAACCTTCAGTCTTTGGGATTTGGATGTCAAATCCCAAGGTTTAAGGAGGCAGCCTTTCCTACTTGCTATGAGATGCCTCTCATGTTACTTGCTTTTTAAATATTTTGGATGCACAGCCAATGATGAATTCCATTTCTCCCTCTGTCTCTCTCCCCGCCTCTCTCTGTCCTCATTGATTAGGGTATATTTTACACCAGAAATCACATTTTAGTCAACATTTTCATCAATCAAGGTATAAGGGTGCCAAATCAAGAAACAGAAGTTTCTTGAACCATTACTGAAGGGAAGAAGGAAATTCACCACTGTTTGGTCATTGTTTAATTATGTTTTCCAGCTACAGATGTAACCAACATCATGTGGGCATGTGTCTATGTGTACTTGTGAGCACGGGTTTGCAAATGCAAGTATGTGTATTTATATCTGAAAAAGAAAGCTACTTACTATGGTTATGATTCTATCTGCAGGAAGAACACTTTTATCATTAAGCATTAGTGCATTTCCAATAATTTTATTTCAACTCTTTCAGAACAGGAAACCTGAAGAAAAGTCTACAAAAGACCTCTCTAAGAGGTGATAACATTCCTATCTAAAAAGTTGAAAAACAGTGTTCTGGGGCCGGGCGTGGTGGCTCACGCCTATAATCCCAGCACTTTGGGAGGCTGAGGCAGGCTGACTACAGGCATGCACCACCATGCCCTGGAGTGGAGGTCAGGAATTCAAGACCAGCCTGATCAATATAGTGAAATCGAGTCTCTACTGAAAATACAAAAATTAGCAGGGCGTGGTGGCAGGTGCCTGTAATCCCAGTTACTCTGGAGGCTGAGACAGAAGAATTGCTTGAACCCAGGAGGTGGAGGTTGCAGTGAGCCAAGATTGCACCACTGCACTCCAGCCTGGGTGACAAACGAGACTCCATCTCCAAAAAAAACAAAAACAAACAAAAAACGAAAAAAAAAATCCCCAGTGTCCTGTAACATCTTTTCCTACAGTGGGAGACATGGTATGACCTAGCAGTTAACAGTGAGAAGTTTAGAGTCCAACAAATTTGGAATCAAATCCAGACCCATCATTTAGCAAGTTATTCAACTTATGTGAGCTTCAGTGGCCTCTCTTAGGAAACAGGAATAATATTACCTACGTCATCAGGTTGCTTTGAGGATTTAATGAGATAATACACATGCTGTTATTCTTTATAACTCATCCCTGCCATATGGGGTAAAAACTGACAGGAAAGCAGTTAAAATGTATGACTGGAAATTTAGAAAAACGCCAAATTTCACCAAGATAAATGAGCAAGAGTACTCAGGAGTGATCAATACATAATGGATGAGTGAATGAGAGGAATATTTATAGATCTTACTACATGCCTGAAGCTGCCAGAGACTCTAGACACGCAGCTCCAGGATATGCACACTGTCACAAAGATGAGTACACGGCTTATTGCCTTTACATCCTTGTTTATAGATGTACTCAGTACCGTTCTCAAAATGACAACAGAATGACAGGAATGGCAGTCTTAGGGGCTTGGCAGACCCTCTCCCCAGTGAAATAACTATTTAACTCGTGAACATCTTTTTTTTTTAAGACAGGGTCTCACTCTGTCGCCCAGGCTGGAGTGCAGTGGCGCGATCTCAGTTCACTGCAGCCTCCGCCTCCTGGGTTCAAGCCATGCTCCTGCTTTGGCTTCCCAAGTAGCTGGGACTACAGGCATGCACCACCAAGCCCAGCTAATTTTTGTGCTTTTTTTTTTTTTTTGATACGGACTTTCACTCTTGTTGCCCAGGCTGGAGTGCAATGACATGATCTCAGCTCACTGCAACCTCCACCTCCTGGGTTCAAGTGATTCTCCTGCCTCAGCTTCCCGAGTAGTTGGGATTACAGGCGTGAGCCACTGCGCCTGGCCCTATTTTTGTACTTTTTATAGAGATGGCGTTTCGCCAGGTTGCCAAGGCTGGTCTCCAACTCCTGGGCTCAAGCAATCCGCCCACCTCAGCCTCCTAAAGTGCTGGGATTACAGGCGTGAGCCACCACACCTAGCAGAAAGTCACTTAAAAAAATTAAAAACACTTAAAGCCACTGGACATTGTCCTAATGGCATACAGCATGTGGAGAAACATTTAAGAAAACTTACTAAATTTTGATACCAACAGAGAGAGTCTGTGGCATGTGAGCCATGATCTACTGTAACCCCCTTCACGGATCAGTGTGAAGGATGCTCTACTTTGAGTGGATGCATCCAAGACGGGTCTCCTCCTTCCCCCAGCTCCCAGCAGAGGGCTACAGTTTTGCCCCAGAAGGAGCAAGCTGATGGGCATCCCTCATGCCCCCTAGCTCTGCATTACAGAAGCTGTATTCCAGGCAAGCACAGCAGAGAGGACTGGGGTTCACTTCCCCCACTCATTGGGCAGAAGCCCTATCCTAGGTGTGGCAGCCTGCAAATGCTAGACCCCAACTGTGCCCATGCTTGTGCAGCCATGAGGAGGTGCCATGCCAGGAAGGTCAAGCCAAGAAGACCAGGGGCTATTATCCCTGCCCACCACCCCACTTGTGGAATGAGGCGGTCACTTGAGTAGAAGTGGGCCGCTGCCCTTGCTCCAAGCTGCAGTGCAATGGCACAGAGGTTTGGCCCAGGGGGAGAGGCAGGTCAAGAACAGAGCGCTGCCACTCTGGCTAAAGGGGACTGGCCTTATTGGGCACTGAGTATAAGGAAGTTCATGCCTAAAGGCTCTGTTGAAAACAATGGAGATGTTGGGAGTAAGCATTTATGAGGAGGATGGTCGTGCTAAGATGCTAGTAACAACAGTACACCAGCTAGAAGAAATTCAACAGACTGAATCAGGGAAAGGAGAGATGAGAAAAGAGCCTTTGTGGAGGTCGGGGTAAGCCTCCAACATGGTCAAAGCTCTGCCCCTGCAAAGGGGTCCAACTTAATTGGATCCGACTGTAGAGCAATCTGTGGGCCAGGGCATTGATAAAAACAACCAAGCAATCAGCTAGCAATTAGTGAAGGCTAACAGCTGGGACTACTTCAATAGAGGCAGACAGGTCAGAAGCTTAAAGGAGAGATCAGGGAAAGAGAAGGTCAAAGAGAGCCCAATTAAAACCACACCAGCCCTGGTGGTCGGAGAAACTGCATGCATGCCCAAGGCAACTCTCTGTGAAGAGTGACATCAGAGGCGGCACGCTGAAGGGGAATAGATTTCACTGAACTAGTCCAGACAAGTCACTCAACAAACAAACAAAAACCAAATAACAACAAGTCCCAGAGGGGCATGGGATTAACTACCTAGGGTTACTACAATGTAAGGTTACAAGACAGGCAAAGAAAAAACTGACTCATATGGGGGAAGCAGGCAATAAAAACTGCTTTTGAAGGGACTAGACATTGACTTAGCAGACAAAGATTTCAAAGCAACTATTATAAATATGTTCAGAGACATATATAAAACACTCCACCCAATAAGAGTGAAATATAGAGTCTTCTAAAGTGCACATGGAGCATTCTCCAGGATAAACCATATGCTAGGCCACAAAAAAAGCCTCAACAAATTTTAAAAGGATTTACCAAAAAAAGAAAAAAGTTTAAAAGGAATTTGAATCAGGCAAAGCATGTGTTCCCTGACCACAATCAAATTAAATTTGAAATCAATAAAAGAAAGAAATATGGGGAATTCATAAATATGTAGAAATTAAATAACATACTACCAAATAACAGATAAGCTAAAGAAATCACAAGGATATTTAGAATATGCTATTGAAAATAAAACCCCAACATAGCAAAATTCTTTTTTTTAAGTCAGCAGCAATTGTTTAATAACATCGCAAACTTAAGGGATGGAGCTAAAGCAGTACTTAGAGGGAAATTTGTATCTTTATTAAAAAATAAAAAAGATCTTAAATCAATAATATTACCTTCCAAGGAAACTTAAAAAAGAAGAGTAAAGTAAACCTAAAACAAGCAGAAGGAAAGAACTGATAAAGATTATGAGGCAGGAAAATAGGGTCTGGAGGCAGGGAACACAAGGCCAATTCACACTTCTGCTATAACAGGAAACCTCTTCTCGATAGGGCTTACGCTGCAAATGACTTTGTAACTACTTCATCCTCTCCATTTACATAGGGTGTACCCCAAGTAACCAATGGAATCCTCTAGGGGATATTTAAACTCCCCAAAATTCAGTAACTGGGCCTTTGAGCTCCTGTGCTTGGTCTGCTCCCAGCACTGTGGAGTGTATTTTCATTTCAGTAAAACCCTTCATTCCTTCCTTGCTTTGTTTGTGTGTTTTGTCCAATTCTTTGTTCAAGACACCAAGAATCTGGACACCCATCACTGTTAATATATTTTGGTGAGCCAGCCAGGAAGAAGAGGTAAGCCCAAAGTTTGGGACTCGTTTTCTCTCTCTCTCTCTCTCTCCTCTCTCTCTCTCTCTCTTCCTTTCCAACCCGGGACTCATGCAAGTCAGTGAAACTAAGGGGTGTCTATGTGGAGAAGCCTGACTGCCACCACTGGTTTGCTTAAGGCACCAGGGTCTTTTTCATTTTTTTATTTCTCTCATTCTAGTTCAGTCTTTGAGCAGCTGTTTCTTAATAGTTCCTTGGAAATTAAGGGCAACTGGCTGGGGTCACTCCCCAGTACTGCCGTATTGCCTGAAGGAATGGGAATAACTGCCCCGCCTGGAAGGGGAAGGACTTTTTTTTCTTTTTTAAAAATATTTTCTGCACGTAGTCCCTCATTCCTACGTGCATTGCAGCTCAAAGCAAACTCACACTTGTTTCAGGAGATTTAAACCTTCTTTTCCTATTCTTAATTCTTCCCTTATCATACTCTACTGGCTAAGGAACAAAAAGGCCCATCCAGCATCCAGTTCTTACCACAGTTCATGGCTATTCTTACAACGTTCATAGCAGGCTCTGGAGGGAACACATGCAAAGTGGCACCAGTGCCCACCTAAGTAATGCCAGAGATGTCTGGAACTTTAAGGTTGGACCCCACAGGAGGGCGCTCCCAGGGATCCTGCGGACCTCAACCTGCCCAAAGGGGATGCCCTTGGCAGAGGTTCTGAGGTCTAGTATTTTTTTTTTTTTGAGATGGAGTCTTATTCTGTCACCAAAGCTGGAGTGTAGTGGCAGGATCTCAGCTCACTGCAACCTCTGCCCCCCGGGTTCAAGCGATTCTCCTGCCTCAGCCTCCCGAGTAGCTGGGATTACAGGTGCCTGCCACTGCACCTGGCTAATTTTTATAGTTTCTTTTTAGTAGAGACGGAGTTTCAACATTTTGGCCAGGCTGGTCTTGAATTCCTGACCTTATGATCCACCCGCCTCAGCCTCCCAAAATACTGGGATTACAGGTGTGAGCCACCATGCCCAGCCCTGAGTCTCATATTAAACCCTCCTTAGAATCTTCTCTTGCAGTTGCAATGCTGCTTGGCCCAAAATTGTTTAGAATCTGAAGTGTACCTACCTAATGGGAAAGTGGGGTGGCATTGCAAGTATCCAAGCTTTTGTGCTGCTGTTCTAAGCAGGGGGCCTGGTTAATGTGTGGCGCCCTCCTTTGGTACTGCTTGGCCCCAGTGCTCCTAGGAGTCTGGGAAGGTTTAAAAAAATCAAACTGCCATGGAAATTGCTTTACCCGAAATTTTGGTTCACAGCTTTCCTTGAATTATCTATTGGGGCAAAGTAAAACCAGCAAGCTATATTGCTGTCTCATGGCTAAGCTTCCAAGCTACTGGATATTTGTTTATGTGTGTGTATACATGTCTAAATGTGTTTATTTGTATGTACACTTATTGTAATGTGTTGTGTACTAAATTGGCTTATAAGTAAAAGCGCACTCAAAAATTAGGTAAGTCTAAGCACTTTTCAAGTTCATGTGACTTAAGTCTAACATTACTAAAGAATCTCGCTTTCAAATTCTTGGTGGAATAAAAATAGGCCTTCAGAATTGTCAGCATACATTTTGTCTAAATTTTATGTTTGTCTTTGCTAGATATTTTAAAATGTCAGTGTTAATTCAAGCTGGGAGCTGCTGAGGGCCAGCCTGGCTCTCATTCTATTCAAAGTCTCATAACTGATTGCTTCTTTTGGAAAGGCTAATCAGAAACTCAAAATAAGGCAACAGTTTGTCTCCCACCTGTGATCTAAGCCAAACCAATGTTCATTTTACATATGTTGATTGATGTCTCCTGTCTCCCTTGTTAAAAGTAAAAGTTGGTCGGGTGCCAGTGGCTCACGCCTGTAATCCCAGCACTTTGGGAAGCCGAGGTGGGCGGATCACCTGAGATTGGGAGCTCGAGACCAGCCTGACCAACAATGGAGAAACCCCACCTCTACTAAAAATATAAAATTAGCCAGGCGTGGTGGCACATGCCTGTAATCCCAGCTACTTGGGAGACTGAGGCAGGAGAATCGCTTGAACCCAGGAGGTGGAGGTTGCAGTGAGTCAAGATTGTGCCATAGCACTCCAGCCTGGGCAATAAGACCAAAACTCCGTCTCAAAAAAAAAAAAGTAAAAATCATGCTTACCGTGAATGAAATAAATGTTTTAGGTAAACTTTTTATGTAAATTAAAATCTTAAAGTTATTTTTGACACTCATTTGATTTCTGGGTCATTTCCAATTAAGAAAGGGTTGTAATATGGGGATATATGTTTCTAAAATGTGGAATTGTTCTTATCTATAAATGCCCATATCTAATAGTTCAGGATTTCTTGCCTTTTAGGGTTTCACTAGAGTTTTAGATTACCAAGGATAAAATTCTAGTTAACATGTGATTCTGTATACAAAATGTGCCAGAAAGGGTTATTAGTGAAAAAAAGGAATAATTTTGTCTAATCCAGAAGTTATCTAAAAGTTCAAATTACAGATTTAAAAAGGTTATTTAGGAAACAATGTAGTAAAGAATCATTAAGTAGGGGAGAAAGATGTGGAAAAGTTTAAATAATAAAATATCCTTTAAAACCTGATAGAGAATCGGAGGCATTTGGGTAATTAACATTTTCATAGTTAAAGCTCTTTTTTTTTTAAATTTTGAGACGAGTCTTGCTCTGTCTCCCAGGCTGGAGTGCAGTGATGCAATCTCGACTCACTGCAACCTCCACCTCCCAGGTTCACGTGATTCCCCTGCCTCAGTCTCCCGAGTACACGGCCGGCTAATCTTTGTATTTTTAGTAGAGATGGGGTTTCATCATGTTGGCCAGGATGGTCTCGCTCTCTTGACCACGTGATCCGCCCTCCTCAGCCTCCCAAAGTGCTGGGATTACAGGCATGAGCCACCATGCCTGGCCCATAGTTAAAGTTTTTAGTCTTGATTAAAGTAAAATAAGAAGTATTGTAAAAATGCACCAGCAGTTTGGCAATTCTTTTTTTTTTTTAATAGAGTTAAGCATGAAGCTGGATTTAGTGTGGAGCTGCATTTCACATACATGCCTGCATTGCTTCACACTGTTTACTGTTTTTTGTGGATGGTGCTGGAGTGTTTATTGGTCATGTGCCTGAAGTGAGTTTCTTAATTGTACAGAATGTATAATAATATTAGTGAACTTAAGGATACTTAATTGTGCATCAGGGAGGTAATATTCATTATGTGGGTTTTTGGGGGCCCTAGGTAACACTATAACCTCCAGGATAAATTGAGCAGGAAAATTTAGGGTTGGTTTCTTGCTTGTTTTTCTTTGCTGTTTATTCTCTTGTGGCTTTGCTTGTGTGTGGATATATATATAAAACCATGATGTTTTTAAGTTCCTAGTGGAAGGCTTTTATTTTGTTCTGTGTTCACTTCCAGCAAGTCATCATTCATTCCATTTACCTGGAATTCCTAAGCTACCTTTCTTGGGCCTGCAGGAATTAATGGAGCACACCAGCTTTTTTTTTTTTTTTTTTTTAAGATGAAATTTCACTCTTGTTGCCGAGGCTGGAGTGCAATGGCTCGATCTTGGCTCACCCCAACCTCCACCTCCCAGATTCAAGTGATTCTCCTGCCTCAGCCTTCTGAGTAGCTAGGATTACAGGCATGTGCCATCACACCTGGCTAATTTTGTATTTTTAGTAGAAACGGGGTTTCTCCATGTTGGTCAGGCTGGTCTCAAACTCCCAACCTCAGGTGATCTGCCTGCCTTGGCCTCCCAAAGTGCTGGGATTACAGGCGTGAGCCATCACACCCAGCCAATACCAGCTTTTTATCCTTAAACTAATTTTTTTGATTTTAGGCTTCCTGATACTTTAAATGTGTTAAGTATACTCTCACAAATAGAATTTAAGTCATATTTCTCTCTCTAATTTCTCCAAAATTTATAAAGTATATGTGAATATTTATAGTTCATGGCAATGTGTTTGTTTGCATATAGTCAAGCAGGGTCGCCAGGGCCACTCAGGGAGAGAGAACCCAGAAACCTAGCACACCAGCGGAGGGGTAAAAATAGGTCTCAGCTCGCTGCAACCTCTGCCTCCCAGGTTCAAGAGATTCTCGTGCTTCAGTGTCCCATGTAGCTGGGATTACAGGCACCCACCACCACGCCTGGCTAATTTTTGTATTTTTAGTAGAGACGGGGTTTCACGATGTTGACCAGGCTAGTCTCGAACTCCTGACCTCAAGTAATCCACCTGCCTTGGCCTCCCAAATTGCTGGGATTACAGGCGTGAGCCACCATGCCTGGCCAAGGGTAAAAACTTTTTACCAGTCTCTGGCCTCTTTCTTTCTGCACAAACTGGTTAAATATAAAGTAAAAGTCACTGTATATCTCCTCTGTAAAGTTTTAAATTAATTGGCTTAATAATAAGAGCTTAAGTCAAATATTTAGTCAGAAAAGTGAAAAACGTAATGCATTTTATTTAGTTCATGTGACTTGAGTAATCTTTGGGAAATAAAGATGGTTTTAAAGATCATTGGTGAAATACAATTGTCTTCCAAATGTAAATATGTGGCTTAAATTATGTTCAAATATTAAGTTTGCTAAATGCTTTAAGGTTATAAACTGCTTCTTTGGCTTTTGAAATTGTTTACCTTGCCTGCTTTCCAGCTAGGTAAGGCCTGGGGACGTGTGGAGTTGGCCACGCCCCTAGCTATGCTGGAAACAGTCAAACCTTATCAGAATACAACTTACCAGGTTTTACATTAAAGTTAAAATTGTTAAGAGTCCCCATTGTAACATGCAATTAAGACTACTAGAAACAGTTTTACGTGCAAGACGTGTGACAATAGTTGATTGTGAGGGGTTTTTTTGTAAAAGGTTATAAAAGGTTTTTACTTTTTTTTTTTTTTTTTAAGAGATGGGGGTTTCACCATGTTGGGCCAGGCTGGTCTTGAACTTCTGATCTCAGGTGATCCACCCGCCTCAGCCTCCCAAAGTGCTGGGATTACAGGTGTGAGCCACCGCACCCGGCCTAGGTTTTTACTTCTTTAAAATTTCTCAGTCATCATTTTGGCAAAATAAGTAATTTATGGTAATCTGGAATTCCAAAATCAAACTTCAGTTTCAAAACTGTCTTTCCTAATGACTGGCTTTTTGAATGAATCAGAGGGCTCCTGAAAACATCCAAAAAGGAGGTAAGCAGGATTATTTGACATCTTCAGGTACATGGGATTGCCAAAATGTGTTCAACTTTCTTTAGGTTATATTTTTGTGAATAATATTAATATATATATTCCTAAATTATATGGAATTTCTAAAATTCTAATGTCTATATGCTATCAATTATAATTATGGTTATTATGCTAAGTTACTATAAACCACAAAAATAATGAAATTTTCTTGTCAGTGCTATGCACCTAATTTGGAAAAACAACTGGTATCCAAGAAGATATAAGTCTAATGTTAATTAAGCATGGACTCATGGAGAACCAAGATGGCCACCTTGTCCTTCCTGTGTTCTTTTCTTTTTTCCTGAGTTCTTAAACTCGTATAATCCCAGCACTTTGGGAGGCCAAGGCAGGTAGATCACTGAGGTCAGGAGTTCAAGACCAGCCGGGCCAACATGGTGAAACCCCACCTCTACTAAAAATACAAAAAATTAGCCTGGCATGGTGGCACATCCCTGTAATCCCAACTCCTTAGGAGGCTGAGGCAGGAGAATTGCTTGAACCCAGGAGGCGGACGTTGCAGTAAGCTGAGATCATGCCATTGCACTCCAGCCTGGACAACAAAAGCGAAACTCCATCTCAGAAAAAAAAAAAATTCTGCATTCCATGGAAATCATCGTGAAAAAAATAAAATAATCCAAATTGAATACATTGGTGTAATGACTTACAAATTGTTTAAAATAGTTTATAACCAATGCTTGATCCCATATTCCTGGGAAAACAAAGCTTCAGGTACATTTGGTCACCTGATGGGCTATTTAAACATTTTATAAAGGGATTTCATTAAATTATTTTCAATGCATGTTTTCTGGTTGTTTAAAAGCTTTCCCATGCAAGAGGGCTGATGTTATAACAGTATATTATTATGCTACAGTGTATTTTCATGAGGTAAAAAAGCTTTTCATGGTTTGGATCTTCTGGAAACATCAAAGAGAGACTGTCCTTGCCATCCACACTATAACAAAACTTCAAGACCTTGGGCTCTGGGTTCATGGTCTTGCAACTGAAAAGGGTCCCTCCGCACTTTTAGAACTGTGCACCCATTGGAACCTATGAGGTAAAACTAACCAGGGAAGTTTCTCCGTAGAAGAAAATGGTATCTTTGATGTGAATAGCTTTTCCCAAATTTACAGATTAAAATTTCTACTATTATGAAACTCTCATCTTAGAATTATTTTTTCTTGCTTATGCCTCTCTGAACAATAGAAGTGGAAAAGGGGTCTGTTATGTGTACTAATGGGGTGTATTTTTATTTGTGAAGGAGTTTGCAGCCAGCCTTACACATAGATACCCTTATATTTTGATAAATAAAGGCCCAATGTAGGTAAGCAACTTTAATGCTACATGCGTTGCTCATAATCAGTCATAAAGAAAACACTAGTTCCCTCCTCTTAACTCACATCATGGGTTAAAGAGAACATTGCCAGAAGGCCTTCACTCTTCTAAAAGGGCATCATTTGTTAGGTCCTTTTCCCATGGTTTAAAGTAAAAGAAGCAATGATTAGAAATGTATCCCTTATGATAGGTTCTATAGCAAATTCTACTGTAAAGGCTACAGTTACACAATAAACTCTAAATTCTCTTGTGAACGTTATGATAAAATTGGCTAAACAGAAAAGTATCTGTGCAGCCGCTAGTACTTGTGGCCCATGGGGAAATACATCAAATGAAGATTATAGAAATTCAGTGGTAGGGAATTGACAAAGAAACTGCTTAGTCAAGTGAGTAAACTATCTAGCTCATTCTTTGATCTATTTGGTTTTAGGAGGTTTGGTTTATGGGGACCTTGGGTAAGGGGCATACTCCAAACTCTTGCTATTATCCTCCCAATAGTCAGAATAATAGTCTCCCTGGTACACTGTATTCTCTCAAAGGTTTTAAATGCTTGCATGCAACCATCTCTAGAATGTCATATGGTCTCTCTTCAACTGGAATAACAGGAGCTGAAAGAAATGTGCAACCATGAGGACACCATAATCTATCAATGACGTGCTGAGACCGGAAACCCAAAATGATGATAGCTGAGAGTGGCACTGAGGCCCTAAGTTTTGGTCATACTCTCAACTAAATAAGAACCTGACCAAAAAAGGATAATTTTTTTTTTAACAAAATTCTGGGAGGCCATTGTTTTGGACTGAGCTCATGCACTAAGCCCCAACAAACCAAACCAAACCAAAACGGAGTCAGTCGTGCTAAGACTTTAAGGAAACACAGATTCTAGAACAGACCAGATTTGGTTTTTTTCCTTGCAGATCTCTATAACAAACATTTCTGACAGCATAGGTATCAACCCCCAGAAGTTCCCATTAAATCTTTTAACCAAATTCATTTCCGCTCACCTAGAGACCATCAAGCTTCAGATAATCATGAAACAAAGGCTCCAGCCAGTTCCAGGTGAAGATACCACCCCTGGCCATCAAGAAGCTACTCTGTCTCCGCTAGATAGAGCAGGGTGAGAGTTCCGTGATCCCCAATAGGTAGGGACTATGCCCCAAGCCAGCATGAAGCAGTTACAGAAAAAGACCATTGGTCCTTCTGGCTCCTGTAAAGATTTATGGGGATCACATCTCCATTAAAATAAAAGAAGAAGCAGGAAAATAGGGTCTGGAGGCAGGGAACATAAGGCCAATTCACACTTCAGCTATAACAGGAAATATCCTCTCCATAGGGCTTAAGCTGAAAATGACTTTGTAACTTTACTTCAAATTCTTCATTTACATAGGGTGTACCCCAAGTAACCAATGAAATCCTCTAGGGTGTATTGAAACTCCCAAAAATTCTGTAACAGGGCCTTTGAGCCCCTATGATCGGGCTTGCTCCCACACTGTGGAGTGTACTTTCATTTTCAATAAAACCCTTCATTCCTCCCTTGCTTTGTGCATTTTGTCTAATTCATTGTTCAAGACACCAAGAACTTGGACACCCTCAACTGTTAGCAATTAGAGCAGAAATAAATGAAATAGAGAATAGACAACAATACAGAAAAATCAATAAAACTAAAAGTTGGTTCTTCAAAAAGACCAAGAAAATTGACAAACCTTAGTGAGACTGACCAAGAAAAAAAGAGAAGACTCAAATTACTAATATCAGGAATGAAAGAGGGAGTATTACTACCAAACTTTCAGGAGAAAAAAAAATATAAAGGAGTACTACAAACAACTTTAGGCCAAAAAATTAGATAAATTAGATGAAATGAACAAAATCCAAGAAAGACACAACTACCAAGACACAAACTACTCAAAAGGAAACGAAACACTTGAATACAACTATAGCAAGGAAAAAGACTGAAATCAGTAATTTTAAAACTTCCTACAAAGAAAGGCCCAGGCCCAGATGGCTTCACTGATGGATTCTATCAAACATTTCAAGAACTAAAATCGATCCTTCACAGACTCTTCTATAACATAGAAGAGGAGACAATAATTCCCAATTCCTCTTATGAGGCTGAACTTAAATCAAAATCAGACAAAGCTATCACAAGAAACCATAGACCAATAGCTCTTATGCATATAGATGCAAAAATCTTCAAAAAATACTAGCAAATGGAAGCCAGCAACATATAAAGTAGATTATAAGGCCAGGCATGGTGGCTCATGCCTGCAATCCCAGCACTTTGGGAGGCCAACGCGTTCAGATCACCTGAGGTCAGGAGTTCAATACCAGCCTGGTCAACGTGATGAAACCCTGTCTATACTAAAAATACAAAAAATTAGCTGGGCGTAGTGGCAGGCACCTGTAATCCCAGCTACGCGGGAGGCTGAGACAGGAGAATCGCTTGAACCCGGGAGGCAGAGGTTGCAGTGAGCTGAGATCGTGCCACTGTACTCCAGCCTGGGCAACAAATAAAGTGTATTATACATCATGACCAAGTGGGATTTATCCCAGGAATGTAAGGGAAAAAATAAAAAATAAAGTGTAAACAAATAAAGTGGACTATACATTATGACCAAGTGGAATTTATCCCAGGAATGTAAGGTTAGTTTAACATCTGAAATCAATAAATATAATATACTATATTAATAGAATAAAGGGAAAGAACATATGATCATTTTAATGTATTCAGAAAAAGCATTTGACAAAATCTAATACTTTCACAATAAAAACACTCAATAAACTAAGCACAGAAGGAAACTTCTTCAATGTAATAAAAGGCCACTACAAACAAATACACAGCTAATATACTTGATGAAAGACTGAATGCTTTCCCCAGTATCATGAACAAGACAAAGATATCTACTCTCATCATTTTTATTCAACAGTGTACTGGAGGTTCTAAAGAAGGCAATTAAGCAAAAAGGAAAAGAAAAGGCAGATTGGAAAGGAAGAAGGAAAATTATTCACAGATAACATGAAATCCACTAAAAACTATTAGAACTAACAAGTTTATCAAAGTTCACAACACAATGTCAGTATATATAAGTTAGTTATATTTCTATACACTAGCAATGAACAATCCAAAATGTAATTAAGAAAACAATTCTATTTACAATAGCATCAAAATTTAACAAATTTAACAAAACAAGAGCAAGACGTGTATACTGAAAAGTACAAAACACTGTTGAAATTAAAGATCTAAATAAACAGACATCCCAAGACAGCTGTAGTGCTCAAATTGACCTACAGATTCCAGGCAACCCTACCAATAACTAAGCTGCTTTTTGGTAGATATTGACAAACTAATCCTAAAATTCATATGGAAATTCAAGGGACCCAGAATAGCCAAAACAATCTGGAAAAAGAACAAAGTTGGAGAACTCACACTTCCCAATTTTAAAACTTCCCACAAAGCTACAGTATTGACATA
>CAUYLG010029019.1:0-38129 GCA_963573385.1 Cacajao melanocephalus
AATATTTACAGAACTCTCCACCCCAAATCCACAAAACATACATTTTTCTCAGTATCACATTACACCTATTTTAAAAGTGACCACATAATTGGAAGTAAATCACTCCTCAGCAATTGCATAGCATTTCACAGGTTTAAATAATATATTCGTTGGATGCTTGTTTGTTATTTTCACCCCTTATTCCTTCCTGTCTCCATTGTTAAGCACAATTATTGGCATAAAAGAGGTTTTTAATACCCGTTTTTAGACTGCATTCTAGCCTGGGCAATAGAACAAGAATCCCATTCTCTCTCCCTGTTTCTCTTCCTCTTTCTTTCTCTCTTACATTCTTTTTTTTTCTTTCTTTCACCTATCTTTCTTTCTTCTTTTCTCTCTTTTTCTTTCTTTCAAAAAAAAAAAAGTTGCAGAGTAGCAGAGCTAACATTTATGCCTCAGTAGGCCAATGCCCCATTCAGTGAGTCCAGCTATCCTCCTTCCTCCAGGCCTACTGACCAAAGCTCATCAGCCTCTTCCTCCCATTCATATTTCACTGGGTGCACTGGCATGTCCTCTGAATCAGAAAATAAAAGAGGAACCTGGGCCGGGTATAGTGGTTCATGCCTATAATCCCAGCACTTTGAGAGACTAAGGCAGGTGGATTACTTGAGGTCAGGAGTCTGAGACCGCCTTGGTCAACATGGTGAAACCCCATTTCTACTGAAGAAACAAAAATTAGCCAGGTGTGGTGGCATGTACCTGTAGTCCTAGCTACTCAGGAGGCTGAGGCAGGAGAATTGCTTGAACTTGGGAGGCAGAGGTTGCAGTGAGGCGAGATCTTGCCACTGCACTCCAGCCTGGATGACAGAGTGAGACTCCATCGAGAGAGAGACAGAAAGAGAGAGAGAGAGAGAGAGAGAGAGAGAGAGAGAGAGAAACCTGGCTCCTCTTTTTCTGAGAAATACATAAGACAGTGGAGCTCTTGCATAGTGGGCTCAATTAAATTGCCACACTCACCACATAAATATGCAGAGAGCTTCCTAACAGGGTTTTTCCACACTATTGGGTGTCCAGTGTATTCATACATTCAATATATATTTATATATGCATATGTGCCAGGCATATGGTTCTAGACACTGGGGAAACAAATGAACAACATAGACAACAATTCATGTTCTCAATGGGTTTATCTTCTAGCAGAGGAAAAAATAAATAAATAAATAAACAAGCTTCTTTAGCCTTTGAGGTACAGGTTGGAAAATCAGATCATGACACAACCCTGTATGATTATGGGAGTCAATATTTTCCTCCTATTGAATATCTTATTTGTTTGTCCTCACTTAAATAATAAACTTCTGGAGGGCACGTCCCAGTGGGCATTCAGGACATGTGTTTTATTGACTGATGGAAGATGGGGACTTTGGAGCAGTTCCCTCCACTTTGATCCGCTGTAGTCACTCTGCTCTTAGTGTGACTCATGATGTCATGAATGCCCCACAGGCCATGGGATTACTTGCAGGGAATAAAGGACACTGACTCATCTCTGATAAATACATGGGCATAACCAGTACATACCCTAGAGCAGTCCTTGAGAGCAATTTCTCCCAGGATCTACAGAAAATCTGTTTTTTCTACTTACCTTCATTTCCTCCAGTTTCTGCTCTGTAGTTTCTTTTTCAAGACCAACATTTGTAAATCGCCCTGAAATCTAAAAAAGCATTCCAAAAATCATGAACTAAGTAAGGCACATAGACATGAAAACCTAGGACAGTGGCAGACTGGGGGTCCCAGGCTGCAGATGGTGGTTACTAATTTGGGCCCTGGATAGAAGCTTGGCAGAAAAGCATCTTCTCCCTGTGGAGGCTGCCTGACTCCACGCTGGCTGGACAGACCTTTCTGTTCCCATAGCGCATGGAAGCAAGGGCACAGTGAGGAGGGGAGGACGATGAGAGAGGGAAGAGAGAACGGGGCAGAGTGGTGGGAGGAAGGATAAGTCTTTTCTCCTTCCTTTATGGCCCTTTAGCCCTCTCACCACAATCTGTAATGCCCAGAGAACAATCGGCAGCAGTAGTGTGGAGGGAGCATGCAGACTCTGCCAGTTGCCCCTTCTTCTCCAGTCTCTGTGATCACAGAGTTCTGGAAGATAACTCTTACTGGGAGTCCTAAGAAACGAGGCTTGTTTCCAAGGCAGGCTTTGTTGTGTGGAGAACAGCCTTTCCATTAACGTTTAGGTATATTTTCTCATTCTGAATGTGCCTAGGACCCCTCCTGTATGCTCCCAGCCCAGCCCATCAGCCTTTCTCTTGTGAAGACACTATGTTCTCAGGGACTCTGGGACCCTAAAAAAACCCAGGTCTCCCCTTACCTTGTTCTGAAGCTCCACTACATTCCTGCTTAGGATTGCATTACTTTTTTCCTATGGGGAAAAAGGAAGTCAGGGAAGAAAGTTGCTCTGCCATCATCTCTCCCCCTTCGCCAGGCCACTGGAATAACTTCTGGGGACAAGTCTATCAAGTCGGAAAAGTGTACCCTGGCTCACACAGCAGATCTGGGAATAAAGCCCTTCGGCCCCTATGCCCAGTGCTTCATTCCCAGAACACTCTTTTAAACAGCAGTGATTTTAAACACAGAAGTGATGAACATGGGATGACTTCCTGGGAAAGAGAGAGCAGCAGAATGCAAACAAAATGCATCTGATGGTCCTTTTCTAGACACCTCCTTACCAGCTTTGCTGTCTCTAATTCCAGCTCCCTGAGGGATTCCTCCTGTTCATTTATGATAGAGGTCAACTCCTCCTCCTCTTTGGCTTGTTCTAGTGACAGAGCCAGCTCTCTTTCCAGACTGAAAAATATAAAGTCACCCAGGTGTGGATCAGCTCCTAAGGAAGCTGCCAGGGTCCCAGTTGGAGAAGCCACTTCCAAAGTCCAAGGAAGTCAGAATAATTACCAGTGCAGTGGCAATAAAATAATCAACCTAATGTGAAAATGTAATGCAAACATCTATACATAAAGTGTTTTCAGGAGACTGTAGTTCATACTTTAGGATTTAAATAACACATCAATATTCATAGTTCATTCTTTAGGATTTAAATAACACGCCAAAATTCACCATCAAATAAGTGAAACTTTCTTCCATCTTCTGTATCCCAAGGGACCTAGAGGGGAGGAGAAGCCTTTCCCTCACCAACTGCAAAGGCTTGCCTTGGAATAGTTTCTTCTTTCTCTTTAATTTTTCTAAGGAGAACCTGATTCTCCATATCCAGTTTCTGCAGGTCCTTTTCAAGGTCTGAATTCAGGCAGTCAAGGTTCTGTTTTACGGCTTCTAATGCTGGTAATTCCATCATCTGGCACCTTAAGAAAAATAATCTTTATCAACAAACTCAGGAGAGGAAAACATGGGAGCTCTAAGAAGATGTTCCTCTATAATGCCATTCTTTCTTTTCTTCTGTTCTTAATAAGCCTAACAAGCCTTATTTTGTTTTCCATGATAAATTGATTTCTATACTGTTCTGCATAAAGTAAATTCCTGGAGTGGAACCACACTTTAATTTTAAATTCTATAAGTGGAACCCACTAAAACAAATATTTTATGAAGCAAAAGAAATATTTTTTCAAATGAATACTTTAGCACAGTTATTTTAAAAAATTTTATATGAAGTATGTAGAATCCAAGTGATACCTCTAAAGCATTTAAAGAACTGAAAGGGGAAGATTTCTCCTTCTGTTATCTTCTAACCTAGTCAGGCAGGGACATGGGCTGAGTGGAGGCCAGAAGGGGGATGAACCTTTCCTGCAAGACTGATTAGCTGTTTGAGACACTAGCGATCTTTGAAAACCCCATCATTAGTCTGATGAAGAACAGAGAACTGAAACCAAAATTTCTTCTCCCTAGGAAGCCTCCCCAGACTTGAGGAGATAAGGTCTTGCACAGTGGAGCTCTTTCTTACTGGATTGCTGGAGACTTTTTCCGTGGAGGTTCCTGTATTGAACTCTTTTATTGTTCCCATACTTACACATCATCCAGTGGATTCTGTCCAATGTCTTCCATCATAGGTTTCCTAAAATGTTAATACAAACATCTGTTATGGAAAAGCCCCTAACAGCCATTGCAGTAATTGCCCCAGGAAGGAGCAGGTAAAAGGTAGACCTTGTGTTCAGGCAACACAGAGCCAAGAAGAAACCTAAGCCTCCTGTACGCTGACACTTTCCAGGATCAATGCGGTATTTTTACAAGCTAAATTTCAGTAAACCAGATCATATTTTAATTTAAAAATCTCATAAATGAATCCCACTGGAGTACAGGAATCTTTTTGTTTTTAAGATTTTCCATACTTTGGCTCTATTTTCCTTTTCTCACCTGCATTGACCCCTCACGAGTAAAGTTGCTAAGGGTACTCATGTATGTTTCTTGGCAAATACACTAAGTGTTTGTTTCCAATCAAACCTTCAGAGAACTTTAAAAAAAATAGTAGAAGAGTTAGAGGGTACCAAAAAGTTGGCTGATTGATTTCTATTAGTTTATTGCTATCCTACTTTCCAGAAAGCTCTAGCTATTATAAGCCAAGATGACCCTGAAACAACAGCAGAGGTAGCAGCATGGGCAACAGGATACAACTACTAAAAGGAAGAAACACATGTCAGGCTCTCAGGCACAGTAAATCCTAATCATCACCCTACACAATTCAGGACCAAATCCAACCCAAGAAAAGTAGAATACGAAATCTCTATTCTTTCACATTGCATCTTCTCTTCTTTTTCTTCCTGTTTAAGCTCTTTGAATACCCTTTTCAACTTCTTCTCCCACCTCCTTCTTTATTTTAAATCTGTTCTCCCTGCATTTCACTTTTCTTTCTATGGTCTTTACACATAGCAATGTGATGTGATGATGCCCTTTGAGCTCACCCTTCTCTTCCCAATTGAGATTTCTTCTGCTCCCAACAGAGATTTCCAACTGAACATCAGAACTATCAGAAAGGACAGTATTAGTAAATAGTGGTAGTGCCTGACTGAGTCCTCCACGCATAGCTGGACCTATTATATCATCTCTGTGTACAAATTGTGTACAAATTGCTGCCTCCAAATCTAAACCATGCATCTGTATTGAATGCATTATATTATCTCTGGCTGGGCAGGGCAGCGTGTCATAGTGGGTGAGATGAGTGAGGGTGAGTAAGGGGGTGGGTGGGGCAGCAACAATCCAGCTGCAGCATCCCTGTGGGCACAGTGGCAATAGAGTTCAGCACTTTAGGATGGTTTCGATCTCTTCGGTAGCAGCAATAAGATCTATGAAACAGATTTCTAGGCACAGTTTAAATCTCTTCTGAAGCAGTAATCAGTTCTATAGAATATATTTCATTTTTCCAAATCTCTAGGCCTAATGGTAGTTGTGATCACTTTCATTTCTCTTTCATGATCTCCGTGTGGCATGTGTACAAACTGCTGCCCCCAAATCCAAACCATGAATCTGTATTGAATGCATCCAGTAGCTATAAGGTAGGGATGTTAGAGAGCAGGCCAGGAAGGACCTGAGAGAAGACTTATTTCTGAGCTAAGCAAGCCCATTCATTCTCATCCAATCAGATTCTTGGAGTTGCAAAACAAGCTTCTTTATTTTCCCTGAATTGGCAATGCCACCACTGGGAAAGAAGGATCTGACGTTTCAAAGGTGGAAGGACTGTGTGGAGGTGGAACAGGAAGGAGAGGAGTGTAGGGTCCAGAGATTCCATTTTACCGCCCACTCCTTTGGAATTCCCTCTTTGCTTTTTGAGGTCTTAAATTCCTGGAACAGTAGATGGAATTTTACACATCAGTGTCACTCTACTAACCATTCCTGGATTATTCTCTGTTGACTCAGAAGATGAGGCAGGATGCAGAATTGAAGAGATATCAGTAAAGATGTGTGCTTGAATTTCAAGTCTGTCCATTTCTGTCCCATATACGCAATTGACTCATCTATGATCTTTTTTCTTTTTCTTTTTAAGCGCAAAAGGACAGAATTTTTCTGTGATCTAAGTCTTTTTCCAGATAAGTTGTACTAATCTCAAGTCGCTGAAGTCCTAATAAAACACACTACTGTTTCTCCCCAAATGTCTCTCCCATGCACTAATGTCTCCCATAATCTGATCCATCCTTTTCACTTCAGCTGAAATGCTGCTTCTGTTTCAGTAGGTAGCTAATAAGACATGAGCAAATCAGGAGAGGACTTTCCCACCACACACACACACTGGGAATCAGGAATGCCAGGTGACCGTTAGGTGATGGTCGGGCGGTTGTTATACTGCCTCTCTAAAATAATAATTGGTCACAGCCGGTGCCAGGGAAAAGCAGTCTCCCAACAGATAGAAACACCTGAAGTTGGTGATCATCAGCTTTCTGATGAGATTTCAGGATTTGGGCAAGTGGGCTCAAACATGTACGTTAAGAGGCAAAATGGCAGAGTTTAACTGGTTTATGACCTTCTAGGAACATTTGACTGGTAAGAGAAGAATGCCTCAAATGAGCATTTGTACAACACTAGCAAACACGCTGCGCATCTCACCTCCCAAGTGCTAGCAGGCCACTGCGCATGCGGACAGCCCACTCCAAGGGAAAAATCAGGGGAGACGGGACACAAGACCCCAGAAGTATGGCAACATATAAAATCCCAAGTCAAAAGATCAAACCATGCACTTGACCTCCCAAGTTGCCCACTTGACCCTCTTCCGAGTGTACTTTATTTCATTTCTACTCTAAAGCATTTTCTTTTTCTTTCAGACTCTGCAACTCCCCTCTAAAGCTTTTTAATAAACCTTCCCTCCTGCTCTAAAACTTGCCTTGGTGTTTCCTTCTGCCTTTAGCTCCTCGGTTGAATTCTTTCTTCTGAGGAGGCAGGAATTGATGTGGCTGTAGACCCGTATAGATTTGCCACTGGTAACACTTCTACAGCTTCCTGGATGCCAGCCCCAATCCTGGCAGAATTATTCCCTCTGATCTCTTTTTGCCTCTTTGGGGATTTTTATATTGTTTTTAGGAATATGAGCATACTGGTCTTCATTCCACAATTAGGCCATAAACCCTTTTGGAGAGTATGTTTTGATTAAAACTATTTTTAATTAGGCTGCAGGGGCATTGTTTATAGGAAATTCAAAAGGAATAGTGACTCCTGATATTGTTCAAGAAGGGACCTTGGGCAAGTTACTTAAAATCTCTAAGCTCAAGCCTCCTGACTTGTGAAATGGGCACTACTTCTACTTCACAAAGTTGTGGTGGTGATTAGATGAAATCATATATTTAAAGTTCCTAACATAATGCCTGGCATACAGTGAGTGGCATCTAATTCTCCCTAACATGATAGATGTTTTATTTTATTTTTATCTCATGTTTCTTTTGCACATGGCATATGCTGAGTACTTTTAGAATAAATGGATTAATAAATGACATGTTCTTCTCCCTTTGTCTAAAACAGGTATTCTTCACCGTTTTCTCTTTCCAACACACCTGAGAGACTCTCACCTGTACTCTACCATTAGAGTACAGTGTAATCTTTCATCAGCAACACATCGCACCATGGCAGAATTCCCAACAGAAGACCACATTCCCCAGGACACCTATCCACAGTCAACAGAAAAGTAATTCGAAAGCCTTTGTAAAATGTCCCAGTGCAGTAGACACCTCCGGTTGAGAATCACTAATGACGAACATTTTCCCTCCACTAAACTGCATTTTCCTTTTCTTAAAGACACTGTGCAAATTCATCCTTTCCATGAAACCTCCCAGAATAAACCCTTCTTACGTTATTGCTCCAAGTAGAAAATGTGCACTTGGAAAGTGACTATATTTCCCTTTTTTATTTACAACCAAGAAGTCAAAGCCACATTTGAAGCCCCAAATTTTTATGATTGTACTGAACATCATGATATATAGTCTCAGTCTCACGTTTTATTTATATTCACATGATCCTGATTGTTTCCCTATTGTCTTGGTGATTAACATTCAGCTCTTCATTACTTATTCAAATTTCTGCAGCAAGATTAAATTTCTCCTCAGAAAATGGGATTTTTTTTTTCTATAGTGTTGTCAGGCTGCAAATTTTCCAAACGTTTATGCTCTGTTTACCTAAAACTGAATGTATTTAACAGCACCCAAGTCACCTCTTGAATGCTTTGCTTCTTAGATATTTCTTCTGCCATATACCCTAAATCATCTATCTTAAATTCAAAGTTCCACAAATCTCTAGAGTAGGGGAAAAATGCTACCGGTCTCTGCTAAAATATAACAAGAGTGGCCTTTGTTCCAGTTCCCAACAAGTTCCTCATCTCCATCTGAGACCATCTCAGCCTGGATTTAATTGTCCATATCATTATCAGCAGGTTGGTCAAAGCCATTCAACAAGTCTCTAGGGAGTTCCATTTCCAAACTTTCCCACATTTTCCTGTCTTCTAAGCCCTCCAAACTGTTCCGACCTCTGCTATTACTCAGTTCCAAAGTCGCTTACACATTTTCAGATATCTACAACAAAGCCCCACTCCCAGTACTGATTTACTGTATTAGTCCGTTTTCATGCTGCTGATAAAGACATGCCAGAGACTGGGAAATTTACAAAAGAAAGAGGTTTGTTGGACTTACAGTTCCACATGGCCATGGAAGCCTCATGATCATGGAGGAATGCAAAGAAAAGCAAGTAATGTCTTACATGGATGGCATCAGGCAAAAAGAGAGAGAACTCATGCAGGGGAACTCCTCTTTATAAAGTGAGCAAATTTCATGAGACTTATTCACTATCACAAGAACAGGATGGGAAAGACTTCCCCTCATGATTCAATTATCTTCCGCCAGGTCCCTCCCATAACACATGGGAATTTAAAATGAAATTTTGGTGGGGACACAACCAAACCATATCAGTCACCTTGATTTTTCTTACTCTGGTTTTTCCCTTGGACACTATCCGTGGGTTCTTCCTTAGTTTCACTCTGTCACCCATAAATCATACTCCCCAATTGTGTACCCAGTCTAGCACTTGGAACTGTAAATCCCATATATTTAGATAGGGCATGAGGGCTGTCTGAAGCCTCAAATCTTCTGTGATGATAAAGATACGCTATGACCATTATAGTGGTCAACATAGTGAACCTAGAGTTGATTTAATTGTCAGTAAATACATGAACCAGTAAACAAATTTACTAAATAGTTGACTGAGAGAGCAAAGTTGAGGGAGTTTCCTGCTAGAAACAAATATTTGGATGGGTTATGCTAATTAAAAATGGAAAGTTTGCACTCTGGATTGGGATAAATGAATTCACATATTTGTACTAGGTAGGCTAAAGCAAATGTCTTTGTTTACTTGTCAAGAAAGAGTTTTCAGTTTGATCCAGTAGGGGTCTGGCATACTGGGATCTCTTAAAGGTCTTAGTCATTTGTCATCTTTATACAGTGGATTGCTCAAAGATGATAGTCTCTCTCTCTCTTTCTCTTTTACACTTTTTATTTACACATGATTATAAGAAAACATAGCACCAAGAGGCTGCATGTACTCATTACACAGTTTTCCTCAAATAACTTTCATTTCTATAGTACAATGTAAAAACCAGGAAATTGACATTGGTGCAACGTGTATAGATACCTCTATGACATTTTATCGCAAGTATAGATTTGTGTAACCACCACCACAATGAAGATTCAGAACTCTTTGATCGCCACAAAGATCATCTTCATACTACCTCTTTATAGGCGCATTCATTTTCTTCTCCTCCACTATCCCTAAACCCTAGCAACCACTAAGGTATTTCTGATATCTATAATTTTATTACTTACAGAATGTTCTATAAATGGAATCATATGGTGCGTGATCTGTTGAGATTGGCTTTTTGTTCTACTATTTTTATTCCTGAAATCCAACCAAGTTGTTTCATGTATCAATAGTTTATTCCTTTTTATTGCTGAGTAATATTCTGTGGTAGGATATAACATAGTCTGTTTAACTGTTCATCTATTGAAGAACATTTTGCTAGCTTCTAGGTTTGGCTATTACAAATAAACCTTCTATGAATATTATGTACAAGTTTTTGTGTGGATGTAAACTTTTGTATCTCTGGGATAAATGTCCAGGAGCGTGATTACTGGGTTGTATCATAAATATATGATTAATTGTTTACAAAACTGCCAAACTACTTTCTAGAGTGACTGTAGCATCTTACATGTCCACAAATAAATGTAGGAGAGATCCAATTTCTTTGCATCCTTACTAACATTTGGTATTATCATTTTTTATTTGAGCTATTCTAGTAGGTTTGCAGTAATGGTACATCATGGTCTTAATTTGCATTTCCCTAGAATCTAACAAGTTCAATCTTCCATGTACTTATTTGCCATCTGTATATCCCTTTCGGTGAAAGTTTCCTTATGTACTTTGCCCATTTTCTAATTGTATTGATTGTTTTTATACTGTTGAGTTAGGAGAATTATTTATATATTCTATCTATGAATATTTTATCTTGTATGTGACTTGTAAATATTTTCTTCCAGTCTGTAGCTTGTCTTTTTAGTGTCTGAAGAGAGTTTTCAAAGCAAATTTTAAAAAATTCATGCCCAATTTATACATTTTTTAATGGATTTGGTGTCATATCTAGAACATATCACCAAACCCTGGGTCCCTAAGATTTTGTCATATGTTTTTGTCTAAAAGTTTTATGTTTTACATTTAAATTTATGATTCATTTTGTGTTCATCTTTCTGGAAGGCGTGAGGTTTATGTAGAGGTCTTTTTGTGTTTTTTTGTTTGTTTGATTTTTTGCCTGTAGCTGTCCAATTGCTGCAAGACCATTTGCTGGGAAAGCTATCCTTCTTCCACTGAATTGGTTTGCATTTTTGTCGAAAGTCAGTTAGCCAAATGATGCTTTTTTAACAGTTTCAGCTGATTAGATCCAGTTGTGGTGATACAGCATTTTGTTTTCATATTTTATAGGCAAATGCTGTTATAACTGGATTTTTTCCCTTTTTTAAGGCATAGGCTGAATATAAATGAAAAATTAATTATACTTGAATTCTTAAATAACTTTAGTAGCCTTCAAATAGGACACATGCATGACTAGTAAAGTCTGTTTGGATCTTTCTTTGTCATATAACTTATTTTGAAGTCTGGGAATACATATATAATAGCTTTTAAGAGTATGAACTGTATGCCCTTTTTCCTTAGTTCATCTCTGTACAATATAAAATCCATGAATATGAACCCCTTGTTGGTGAATACAAACTCAGATGCTCACCTGCCTTCTTGATAAACAGTTTCATTCATGCCATCCTAGCAAATAGAAATAATGGTATTGGCAGAGTGCAGTGGCTCGTGCCTGTAATCAAGAGTTCGAGACTAGTCTGGCCAACATGGTGAAACCCTGTCTCTACTAAAAATTAAAAAAAAAAATAATTAACTGGGCATGGTGGTACATGCCTGTGATCCCAGCTACTCAGGAGACTGAGGCAGGAGAATCACTTGAACCTGGGAGGCTGAGGTTGCAGTGATCCAAATTCATGCCATTGCACTCCAGCCTGGGTGACAGAGCAAGACTCATTCTCAAAAAAAAAAAAAGATATCATTTGTATCAAGATAACAAAGGCTTTTTAACATTTAGGTTATTTAGATGATGAGTCTAAAAATAGTCAGACCGGCCGGGTGTGGTGGCTCACATCTGTAATCCTAGCACCTTGGGAGGCCGAGACAGGTGGATTGCCTGAGCTCAAGAGTTTGAGAACAGCCTGGCCAACATGGTGAAATCCCATCTCTACCAAAAATACACAAAATTAGCTGGGTGTGGTGGCAGGCTCCTGTAATCCCAGCTACTCAGGAGGCTGAAGCACAAGAATTGCTTGAACCCAGAAGGAGGAGGTTCCAGTGAGCCAAGATGATGCCACTGCACTCCAGCCTGGGCGACAGAGTGAGATGCTGTCTCTAAAATAAATAAATAAATAAATAAACAAATAAATAAATAAATAAATAAATAATCATCCCTTTGGACTTCCTGTAGCTTTTCCTCCACCTAGCAGTTTTGCTTTTGTAATAATGCAGCAGGGAGCTCTAAGCTTCAGCACCTCAAGAAACCGAATTGAAGACTCCTCCTTACTGTTTCAAGTTCTTTTTATTCTCAACAGCTTAAGTTTATTGAGAACTGCTCTGGTTTTGTTCCAGTACCTAAGGCTATAGTGAAGGTCTATGCTAATTCGTATGGCTGCAGAAGCAATTTTAACCTTTTTCTTTGAAATCCCACAAGTCAGAAGGGTTTTTGTTGTCATGCTATTCTAGTTCTCTGCAAATATCACATCTTGACAAGACAAATTGTTGCAGTGTCAGGAATTAACTGTCTTCTGACTAAGGTGAATTAATTTTCAATCACTGGATTGCATACCTGGAAGAAGATAAAAATGTAAATTGAATATGTGTTTCAAAAGATCTTGCAGTTCCTGTTTTACATGCAAATATGTGAAAAATTAAATCTTTTGAGATTTAAAAGAGATCCAGTTATTTTGCATTTTGTATAACTTTTCACAACATTAAGAATAAGTTGTCAATCAAAACTAATAAAATAAAATTAAAATGTTCTATATCATTAAGAGAGCATTGTTTCCCAGAGTAATAGTTGAATTGTACAGTTTGTAATGAAAGATGGAAATATAATGAATGGCTTCATATCAAAAAAGAAAAATGTCCTTCTAAGCCATGACAGTTTTTCTCACGGTAGTCTTAACATCTGGGAGGGAGCTATAAGAATTCCAGAATTATTATTAGGACACTGGGATCATTCAAGATTGAAATAATGATAACGTTGAATTCCTGAAAACTTCAAAATCTGCTATAATGCTACCTATAATGGAGTGTGTTAATGAGAACTTAGCTGTGTTCTGCCTTATATATCAGCTGGGCTCACTGGAAAAAATGAAAATTTCAATGAACAATGTTAGCTCATAATTCATGTGAAGCAACACGAAATCTTAATACACTATCTATGGGATGTAAATTGGCACAATAACCAAAGAAAACAATTTGGAGAAAAGAACCATTTTGCAAAAGCACTTTTGTAAATTTGTAAATGGCAAAATAGAATTTGTACCTATCCTACAAGACATCAGTCTCACTATTCGACATACCCTGAAAATACTCTTACATTTATACTTCAGAAGAGAATGTACAATAATTTTTACTCTGCATTCTTAATAATAGCAAAACACTGAAAGCAACCCAAACATCCATAAGCAGTAGAATGGAGAAATAACAGATATACAATAGAAGAAATAATTTGCAATTGTTGTCGACAACATACATGAATCTCTCAATCATAATGTTGATCAAAAGAGGCAGATCACAGAAGAACGTATGCATTCTAACTCAAGATGTACAAAGTACAAAATAGAATAAACGAAATGTTTTAGTGTAGTAGTCCCCAACATTTTTGGCACCAGGGACCGCGTTCATGGAAGACAATTTTTACAAGGGGTGCAGGGATGGGTGTTGGGTAGCGGGAATGGCTTCAGGATGAAACTGTTCTGCCTTAGATCATCATGCATTAGATTCTAATATGGAGTGTGCAACCTAGATCCCTCGCATGTGCAGTTCACAGTAAGGTTCGCACTCTTATGAGATCTAATGCCACTGCTGATCTGACATGAGGCAGAGCTCAGGCGGTAAAACTCTCTCCTGGCACTCAACTCCTGTTGGGCAGCCTGGTTCCTAAAAGACTATGGACCTGTACCGGTCTGCAGCCAGTGGCTGGGAACCCCTGTTTTAAGGTACTTTTGTAGATGATAAACTTATAAAATGAAGAAAGGGCATAATTATCACAAAATTCCTAATGGTCAGCATTCTGGAAGAGAGAGGGGTTTGTAGATTCTGTGAGTGGCACATAATGTAGCCCTTTTGCTTCCAGTGACCAGATACAAGGAGGCCTGGTTCTCTTGGAACTCATGCTTTGAGGATGCCCAAGCAGCTCATGAAAAGGAATCAAGACTTGGGTCTGAAGAAGCATTCTGGCAATAGCCAGTACCAACTTTACGGCTATGTGAGTGAGAAATCTTGAAGTTAGGTACTTCATTCTAACAGGTCCAGCTAATACATTATAAATAAAATAGTAGCTGTTCCCACAAAGCCATCCCAAATTGTAGATTTGTGGTGGGAAAAAGACTGTACTTGGTTTAAGCCTCTATGTTTTGTCTGTGGTTTGTTGTCATATAGCTTGCAGATAAGCAGCATGCTGCCTAACCCTTATGTCACACGAGGAAGAGGCAAGGAGCCAGGAGCAAGGTACTCAACATTCTTTCAGTTTTTTTTTTAAAAGAGCTTCCAGTTTGAGAATACTACAACTATACAGCTGAAGGAACCCTTCCAGAATAAGCAAGAAACAGCAGCCACGCCTAGAAGTCCCCTTCTTAAAAAGCCTGACTGTCATCTCAGGCCCAAAGTACTGGCTCTAGAGCTTTGCTGGACTAGCCCTTCAACCTCCTGCACTCCATGCTAGTCCTTCACACTGAAGATGACATCTCGTCTCGGTCCTGCTTCTCTCACTTGTAGTGACAGTGTTCCCGCCCTGCTCTGCTCTCACCCTGAGTGCCTAACTCCAGCTAGTTGAAACTGGGGCTTGAAAATGTGAAACATTCAGAAAAACTTCTCCGATACAGACCTAAAATCAAGAAAAGCAGTCATAGGCATCACGCCTGAGATCGATGCAACTCCACAAGAGTCAGTACACAGTAAACCTAAGTCCCGAGGACTGTCCCAGGAAAATGAAAGCTACCACGTGAGAAATTTCCCAAATGTAGGTTAGGGTTTTCTCCCATAGGAACACAATGGCCCCTTGGCAGCCATAGAAAGAGTTCTCAATCTTTTCTAAAATTTATTAGCAACTCTTTTTCATTTTCTCAAGTTCCTCTTGGGAATAATTTGAAGAGTTAAATGCAACTTATAAGTTGTAATTAGGGACTTATGGTTTCCCTAGAGTTTAGGGCCAATAGCTACAGAATCTTATTAGAGAATTTAATTAATGTATTTCCACTACATTTCTACTGACTAGGAGGGAAATCAGAATAGTGATGAAAGACTTTTTATAAAAATAAATGAAGTTAGATAAATTATGGTTTTTAAGCTTCATTATAAAAGAAAAATACTCTTTTAATGCAATCTTGTTAACCTAAATAGGTTAAAATGCTTCTCTATGCTTTTTTTTTTTTAAATTGCCATTTCTATTTTAAGATAAATTGTGACTCAAAAGGATATTCCATCTTTTGGTGAAATCAGTTTGTCAAAGATTTGGAAAAAATATAATTTTGACTATAAGGGAAAAATGGAATGAAGACTATCACAGCTAAGAGACAACTTGAGAAACAACTCCACTAGTGTTAGATTATTCAAAGAGGGGATAATATTTCACACAGATGTTTTCATTCTGTGAAAATAAACATTAAAGTTAATGTGCTAAAATATATCCCCACCAATCTATAAAATGTCCCCAAATAAAGATTCATTAATTAGCAGTAAATACATTTTGCATTTATGATCAACCTGTTGAAATATTAGTATTCATGGAAACAGTACTGTATCAGTTATTAAGGTTTTATCTTGGATCTTTTAAAATACTACTTGGACCTTTTGAAATACTATTTCTAACTACTTAAATATAATTTCTGAATAAAATTTAATGACTTTTATTCCTCTTTATCAAGATATAGCTTATATCTCACCTCCTCTATGAAGACCTCCATGAACTCCCAGATCCTAAAGCAATTAATTACTCCATCTTCTTTAATCTCACAGCATTTTAGGCATGTCTCCGTTATAAATGTATAACCACTTGCTAAGATGTAAACTCCTAGAATTTTGATGGTGCCAAAACAAATGTACTTAAAGATTAACAAGTCATAAAAGAATTGTGACACCTGTATATTTTGTGCAATAGGGAAATTCTTTTTCAGTTCAAAAAGAATATGTTATTCTTGCTACAGAGGCTTCAGGAACATTCAGAATAGAAACAAACAGAAAGCATTAGCAATATGCATATCAAGAAACTATTTCCAGTTAATGAGTTTATGTTGTCAAGCATTTCACCACACTTACTTAACAAAGCAATTCTAAGAAATAAAACTGATAGGGATCCTGTTATATAACACCTGAATCTGTAAATTTGCAATTGAAAAAAACAGAATTCTCTGAATTCAGCAACAGGTGCCTTGTTACAAGAAAGTAGCTATTTAAGACCAGACCACCATGGAGGAGGAGTAACACAGAAGGTTTACTAGAATCTGAGAAGGTTTACTAGAATCTGAGAGAGAACAAATGAGACAGCAGAAGAGAAACAATGCATGAATTAGGAGGAAGAAGGATTTCAAGTTAATCTCCAAACACCATGATATAGCATTTTTACTTCTTCTAATTCTGTCTACCTCTACCAATATATCATTTAGCTATACTTAAGTTAATTTAATGGTAAACTATTGCTATTGTTCTTGTTTATCAGTGTGAGTCCAGGCATTCTCAATCCTTTAATTAACTTTACAACATTTATAAATAACCTCTCAAGTATTATCAAAGATAGGTATCAGAATCAATTTAACATGTCAAAAAGTTGCAAATGCAATAAAAATTCTGGTGTTCCAAATGAGCCTACCAGGTAAGCGTTTTTTTCCTTACAGAATTTCTTACAGACATTTCTTACCGAATTTTCCTCAAACACGGCATATTTCTCTAAATGCACTATGTATGTCTCAAGCATGCATTCTCCCTAATTTTGAGTTCTCAGTTATTGGTACAGTGACTAACACATATAGGCATTCAATAAATATTTATGAAAAAAAGATGGTCAGAGCTCCCTTTAGCTAAACCTCCAAAGTAAAGTAATTGAGTGTTTTAATTGTGGATACTTAAATCTATCTTGCTGTTCATAATAAACGTCATATAATAAGACTATTGGTGTAAAATTTTTTTTGGTGTGTCTTCACATCATTATATAGATCAACTGATTTGAATGTGGTCTTTTAAAGAAAACTAACTGGGATTTCTATAATTTGAAAAATGTGGTCTTGCAGAGCAGTTATATCAAAATAGGATCAGGTAAAACTCTGAGATAGTATTTCCTTATTTTCAGTTTAGCTTGGGATCCAGGGAATACATGGTAATGAATAGAAATGATGTGGGTTTTCAGTTCATGCAAAAGAGGATTCTTCTCCAAGGGAACATCAGGTGATTTGCATGTTGATTGGATCTATGTGTCTGCCCAAATCTCAGGTCAAATTACAATCCCTAATGTTGGAGGTGGAGCCTGGTGGGAGGCGACTGGATCATGGCAGTGGATTTCGCTCTTTGGGGCTGCTCTTGTGATAGAGATCTCATGAGATCTGGTTGTTTAAAGGAGTGTGGCACCTCCCCCACCTCACTCTCTTGTTCCCGCTTCAGCCGTGTAAGATGAGCCTGCTTTCCCTTTGCCTTCCATCATGATCGTAAGTTTTCCTGAGGCCTCCCTCGAAGCTGAGCAAATGCCAGCATCATGCTTCCTGTACAGCCTGTGGAACCATGAGCCAGTTAAACCTCTAACCTCTTTTCTTTATTAATTACCCTGTCTCAGGAACTTCTTTATAGCAATTGAGAATGAACTAATACACATGCCTTATTTATAAAACTTCTGATTTTGTACCTCTAGACAAAAGTGAGACAGAAGAAGCTTTTTCAACCAAATTCAGATTGATTTGGGTCAACCCCTCAAAACTAGGATTGGAATAGGGCTCTTACGGTCAATTTTTAATTAGACTAATTTAAGCCATAATGTACTACTGTCTTTCCTCAGATATTCCTCTAAAAACAGAAAACTAGACATTTCCTTTTCTGATAAGGACATATGCCAAAGTCATAACTACTGCTTGAAATGGGGAAGGTGGTAGAAAAATTAGGTTAAAAAATACTTGGTGGTCAGGCACAGTGGCTCACGCCTGTAATCCCAGAACTTTGGGAGGCTGAAGTGGGTGGATCACCTGAGGTCAGGTGTTCGAGACCAGCCTGACCAACATGGTGAAACCCTGTCTCTTAAAAAATGCAAAAATTAGTTGGGCATGGTGGTGCGTGCCTGTAATCTCAGCTACTCAGAAGGCTGAGATAAGAGAATCACTTGAGGTCTGGGAGCGGTGGCTCATGCCTGTAATCCCAGCACTTTGGGAGGCCGAGGTGGGCGATCATGAAGTCAAGAGATCAAGACCATCCTGGCCAACATAGTGAAACCCCATCTCTACTAAAAATACAAAAATTAGCTTGGTGCAGTGGTGTGTGCCTGTAGTCCCAGCTACTTGGGAGGCTGAGGCAGGAGAATTGCTTGAACCCAGAAGGCAGAGGTTGCGGTGAGCCGAGATCACGCCATTGCACTCCAGCCTGGGTAATAAGAGCGAAACTCCATCTCAAAAAAAAAAAAAAGAGAATCACTTGAACCTGGGAGGTGGAGCTGGCAGTGAGTCAACATCATGCCATTATATTACAGCCTGGGCAACAGAGCAAGTCTCCATCTCAAAAAGAAAAATAAATAAATAAAATAAGTACTTGGCAGACATGCATGGTTATATATATTTTTGATTAAAGTATTTGGAACTAGACTGAATGTCAACATTAATTGCCACTGTTTATATTAACACACAAAGGTAAAAAGGTAATTCTGGCACCAAGGAAAATAATAAATAGTGGCAACGAAGAAAATACTTTTAGTTATTGGCAAATTGAGTTATACATAGAAACCTCCCAAATTAAGAGTCAGAAAAGTGGTTCATGCTAACCTGATCACCTTGAAGAACCAACATACTAAATATCCTAATTTGCTTTAGTTTGATTAAAATAGACATTTTTCTCCCTTAGGAAAGGTCTCAGTCTTTAAGAATCCATACTTGTCATTCTTATGCAATGCTTTTGTGCCTGCTCTGATGCTAAGGAATACAACAGTTCTAGAGCTAGATCCAGAAGTATGCAAGCTTGTGGGAAATCTAACTGGATTCAGACCAAGAAGAAGACAGGCTCAAAAGTGTTCGTTAGATGCAGATGGAACTCCTACCTCTTGCCATCTCCTCTCATCAGCAGAGGAAGGGCTGGATCAATTTTCAAATTTTATTTATGATACAGTGTTAGACTCTTTTTGTTACATGGAATGCAGATGCAGTCAACAAGTTAAGAAAAATAAAGCAAATCATAAGGATACCTAAGAACAAGCTCTACAGATTTGAGACAAGTCTATAGACCATGCAGTCTTTGCTTTCACTCTTGGTTGATGGAACCTACTTCTCCCAAGGTCTTACACTACTAGACATCTCTATTTCATCTGCTTGTTTCCTTGTTTATACATTGAGAGAGTGGTTCCTACTGCACAGGGCTGTCATAAGAATTAGTGAATTAGTGCAAAGCATTTAGAGAAAGGCTGGATTTCTTTACCCCACTCATCTCCCTTTCTCCTCCAAGTGCTTCTCTTTCTTTAAACCTCCCACCCTTCTTGCCCCATCTTAACTCTCAGATGATGCTTTGCTTCATATTTCACTGAGAACACAAAGGAATTTCCACAAATTCCCACCACCACCTCAACTCGATGATGAGAGTCTGTGCCCATGTACTCTGCCTCCCCTTCTGCAACCATGTATATCCATGTGTCTGCCTAGGGCCCACCTCTCTACTCATGCACTAGGCCCTTTACCCTTTCTTCTACATGAGCACCCCACACCAGGAATGTTTCTCTCTTTCTTGTTTCACCATTTTTCCCTTTCAAATGGATGATTCCCATCAGCATATAAACTCCAATTTTTCCTATTAGGAAAAAGTATAAATAAAAAGGCCCTCTCTTGACTTTCATTCCACCTCTGGCTACCACTCCATTTATCTCTTTCCCTTTAAGGGAACAACTTGCAGAAAACATTGTCTATTCTATTTCTAATTTCTTCCTCTTCCCTCACTATCTTGAAACCATTCTCATCAAGCTTTCATCCCGGTCACTCCACCAACACTGCCACTCTTGAGGCCATTAATAATTTCCACAATACCAAACCCATCTGCTCACCCTTGGCCTGTCTGCAGCATTTGACACAGTTGAGCATTCTCTTCTCCTTCACTTTGACTTCCCACTTCTAGTTTTCCTCTCACCTCACTAGGTTCTCATGTTCAGTTTCATATCCTGGCTTTTCTTCATCTTTCAAATCTCTAAATAATAGAGTGGCCCAGGGATAATCTTTAGACCTTATTTTGTGTCTGCCTACTCTCCCCCTGGGTGATCTTCTTCCACTTCACATTCTGGCAATTTTCAAACATATGCCTGTCCTACAGCTATCTCCATTTTCTATCTAACATGCATCTCGAACTTATGATGTCCAAACTGGACACCTGATCTTCCTCCCATAACCTGCTTCTCCCCACAGTTTTTCTCATTGTGGGAAATGGCAACTTTATCCTTTAGTTGTTTGGCCAGCCATGGCTCCTCTCTCACTGTGAACATCACATCCAATCTGTTAGTAGTCCTGAGAGATTTACTTTCAAAACAGATTCAAGCTTACCGGTCACTTCTCTCGACTTCCATCACTACCACCTTGGTTGAGGCCACCATCACCTTTCACCTGGAGTATCACAAGAGGATTCCATCTACCTTAGGCCCCCAATCTGTGCTCGACCCAGTAGTCAGGGGAATCTTATTAAAAAGAAATAGGAATATGTCACACTTCTACTTCCCACACCCAGGGGTTTCCCATTTCGCTCTAGAGTCAAAGTTTAAGTCGTTTGAATTGAGCCTTGTTTATAAACCAGGGCTGACACAAACTAGCCCTTTCCTTCACCAATTAATTTCTGACCTCATCTCCTCTCTTGTCTTCCTTACTCATAACCACACTCCAATGCAGCCATTCTGGCTGCTCAGATCCTTGGCACTTGCTGTTTGCATTCTCTGCCTAGAAAGCCCTTTTTCCAGATTTCCATGTGGCTCATGCCCTGATTACCTGTGATGCTTATTAAAAGTCATTTTGTCCCATAAGTCCTCTCTAACCATGGTGTTTAAAACCCTACTCTCTAGCTGGTTCCCCTTTCCTACCTTCTATTCTCCATAGCATTTATCACCATCTAATAGACTATTAATTTTGTTTGTTTAAGAACTGCCCCCATATGAGAATGGAAGTTTCATGAAATCAAGTATTTTTTAAAATCATCGTTATTTATATATTTATTTATTCTTGTAGAGACAGTGTTTTGCCATGTTGCCAAAGCTCATCTCAAACTTCTGGACTCAAGTAATGGATCCACCCACCTCGGCTTCCTAAAGTTCTGGGACTACAGGTGTGAGCCAGTGTGCCTGGTCAGTATTCTTTTCTTTTTTAACCTCTATATCTTCAATGTGTAGAAGAGTACTTGGAACAAAATAGGCACTCAAGAACTATTGCAACAGTGATTGACACAGGGTCGATGCTCTGTAAGTACCAGCAATAATTTTCATCTTTCTCTTATCTGACCAGTTCTGCTTTCCAGAGCAGGGGGCAATTCATGGAGAAATTTCTTTCCTTTTTAAACCCACTTTATTGAGGTATGATTGACATACAAAAAGTTGTATATATTTAACATATACAACTTGATAAATTTAGAGATAAGTATACACTGTGAAATCATCACTGCAATCTATGCCATAAACATATTCATTATCTCCAAAAGTTTCCTCCCATCCTCTGTATTCATTATTATGTTCATTATTGTATGTGTATGTGTATTTGTATGTGATAACAATACGTAGCATAAGATCTATTCTCTTAGTGAATTTTTAAGTGTATGACACAGGATTGCTATCTATAGTTACAGTGCATGCAGTAGTTCATCTTGCATAATTGAAACCTTGTATTCTTTGACTTTTACCCTCCTATACCCCCTGCCCCCACAGCCACTGGCAACCACCATTCTACTCCCTGCTTCTATGAGTCTATTTTAGATTCCTGATAAAAATGATTTTGGGTAGTATTTGTCCTTTTGTGTCTGGATTATTTTAATTAACATAATGTCCTCTAGGTACCCATGTTGTTGCAAACAGAATAATTTCTTCATTTTTTTAAGGCTGAATAATATACCATTGTGACTGGGTGTGGTGGCTCAAGCCTATAATCCCAGCACTTTGGGAGGCTGAGGAGGTCTGATCATCTGAGGTTGGAAGTTCAAGACCAGCCTAGCCAACATAGTGAAACTCTGTCTCTACTAAAAATACAAAAATTAGCTGGGTGTGTTGGTGCATGCCTGTAATCCCAACTACCTGGGAGGCTGAGGCAGGAGAATCACTTGAACCCAGGAGGCGGAGGTTGCAGTGAGCCGAGATCACATCACTGCACTCCAGCCTGGGTGACAGAGCAAGACTCCATCTCAAAAAAAAAAAAAAATCCATTGTATGTTTATACTATATTTTCTTTGTCCATTCATGTCAATTGACATTTAGGTTACTTCCAAGTCTTGGCTATTGTGAATAACGCTGAAGTAAATATAAGAGTGCAGATATCTCTTTTAGATCTTGATTTCAATTCCTTTGGATATATAACCAGAAGTAGGATTGCAGGATCATATGGCTGTTCAATTTTTAATTTTTGGAGGAAACTTCATATGGTTTTTCATAGAGGCTACAGCAATTTATGTTCCTGACAATAATGTACAAAGGTTCTGTTTCTCCACTTCCTCACCAACATTTGTTATCTTTTGTTTGTTTTGTTTTTGTTTTTTATAATAGCTATCCTAACTAGGGTGACATGATACCTCATTGTGGTTTTGCATTTTCCCGATAATTAGTGATTTTAACCACCTTTCTGTTTACCTAATAGCCCTTTGTATGTCTTCTTTGGAGAAATGTCTATTCAGTTCCTTTGTCCATTTTTTAATCAGACTATGTTTTATTTTTTATTATTTTTGCTACTGAGTTGTAGGAGTTCCTTACGTATGCTGTATATTAACCCTTTATCATATATATGGTTTGCAAATATTTTCTCCATTCTTTTGGTTGCCTATTTATTTTTTTCATTGTTTTTAGTTTGATGCAATTCTATTGTCTATTATTGCTTGTGTTGTTTGTGTTTTTGGTATCATTTCCAAGAAATCATCACCAAAGCCAATGTCATGGATATTTTCCCTGTGTTTTCTTCTAGGAGTTTTATGGTTTTCAGTCTAAAACTTAAGGCTTTAATGAATTTTGAATTAACTTTTCTGTAGAGTGTAAGATAAGAATCAAACTTCACTCTTTTTAATTTTTAATTTTTGTAGGTACATAGTAAGTACATATACTGGTGAGATATATGAGATGTTTTGATACAGGCATGCAATGTGAAATAAGCACATCATGAAGACTGGGGTATGCATCCCCTAAAGCATTTATCCTTCAAGTTGCAAAGAATCCAATTATACTCTTTAAGTTATTTTAAAATGTACAGTTAAGTTACTATTGGCTATAGTCACCCTACTGTGCTACAAGATAGTAGGTCTTATTCATTCTAACTATTTTTTGGAGTACTCATTAACCATCCCCACCTCCCTGCCAGCCCCACAGTACCATTCCCATCCTCTTTTAACCATCCTTCTACTCTCTATGTCCATGAGTTCAATTGTTTTGATTTTTAGATCCCATAAATAAGTGAGAATGTGATGTTTATCTTTCTGTGCCTGGCTTATTTCACTTAACATAATAATCTCCAGTTCCATCAATGTTGTTGCAAATGACTGAATCTCATTCTTTTTTATGGTTGAATAGTATCCCATTGTGTGTAAGTACCACATTTTATTTATTCATTTATCTGTTGATGGATACTTAGGCTGCTTCCAAATCTTAGCTATTGTAAACAGTGTTGTAACAAACTGAAGTGCAGATATCTCTTCAATATACTGATTTCCTTTCTATTGGGGCTATATCCAGCAGTGGGATTGCTGGATCATATGGTAGCTCAATTTTTAGTTTTTTGAGGAAAGTCCAAACTATTCTCCCAAGTGGTTGTACTAATAATTTACATTCCCAGCAACAATTTACAAGAGTTCCCTTTTCCTCACATCCTTGCAAGCATTTGTTATTACCTGTGTTTTGGATATAAGCCAATTTAACTGGGGTGAGATGTTATCTCATTGTAGTTTTGATTTGCATTTCTCTGATGATCAATAATGTTGAGCACCTTTCCATATGCCTGTGCTCCTTTTTTTTTTTTTTTTTTTTTTTTTTTTTTTTTTTTTTTTATGAAGTCTCTCTCTGTCACCCAGGCTGGAGTGCAGTAGTGCGATCTTGGCTCACTGCAACCTCTGCCTCCCAGGTTCAAATGATTCTCCTGCCTCAGCATCCTGAGTAGCTGGAATTACAGGTGAGTACCACCACACCCAGCTAATTTTTATGTTTTTAGTAGAGGCAGGGTTTCACCATGTTGGCCAGGCTGGTTTCAAACTTCTGATCTCAAATGATCCACCCACCCCGGCCTCCCAAGGTGTATATCTTCTTTTGAGAAAAGTCTATTCAAATTTTTGCCCATCTTTTGATCGAATTATTAGATTTTTTTTTTCCCTATAGAGTTGTTTGAGCTGCTTATATGTTCTGGTTGTTAATCCCTTGTCAGATGGGTAGTTTGTAAATATTTTCTCCCATCCTGGGAGTTATCTCTTCACTTTGTTGATTGTATCCTTTGCTGTGCAGAAGCTTTTTAACTTGATGTGATTCCATTCCATTTGTCCACTTTTGCTTTGGTTGTCTGTGCTTGTGGGCTATTGGTCAAGAAATGTTTGCCCAGATGAATGTCCTGGAGATTTTCCCCAAAGTTTTCTCACAGTAGTTTCATAGTTTGAGGTTTTATATTTAAGTCATTAATCCATTTCATTTGATTTGATTTTTGTATAGGGAGAGAAATAGAGGTGCAGTGGTATGATCGTAGCTCACTGCAACTCTGCCTCCTTGGTTTGAGTGATTCTCTTGCCTCAGCCTCCTGAGTAGCTGGGACTACAGGCGTGTACCACCATGCCTGGCTAATTTTTGTATTTTAGATAGAGACGGGGTTTCACCATGTTGGCCTGGCTGGTCTCAAGCTCCTGATCTCAAGTGATCTGCCAGTCTCAGCCTTCCAAAGTGCTGGGATTACAGACATGAGCCACTGTACCTGGCCTTGTTTCTGTTTTTACTAGTGTAAAAACAGAACAATCAGGCTGTTTTGATTACTATAGCTCTTTAGTATCATTTGAAGTCAGGTAATGTGATTCTTCTAGTTTGTTCTTTTTGCTTAGGCTAGCTTTGGCTAGTCTGGGTCTTTGAGTTTCCATATAAATTTTAGGATTCTTTTTCTATTTCTGTGAAGAATTTTACTGGTATTTTGATAGGAATTGTATTGAATCTGTAGGTTGCTTTGAGTAGTACAGGCATTTTAATAACATTGATTCTTCCAATACATGAATATGGAATATTTTTCCTTTTTTTGATATTCTATTTGGTATTTTATAGTTTTCTTTATAGAGATCTTTCACTAATTAACTTAAGAATTCTTTAATTAGTAATTGGGTATTTAATTTTGTGTGTGGCTACTGTAAATGGGATTACTTTTTAAATTTCTTTTTTGCATTTTTCACTGTTGGCATGTAGAAATGCTACCGATTTTTGTATGTTGACTTTGTATTCTGCAACTTTACTGAATTTGTTTATCAGTTCTAACAGTTTTCTTGTGGAATCTTTAGATTTTTTCAAATAGAAGATCATATTATCTTCAAACCGGGATAAGTTGACTTCTTCCTTTCCAATTGGGATGGCTTTTGTATCTTTCTTTTGTCTGATTGCTCTAGCTAGAACTTCCAGTATTATGTTGAATAATAGTGGTGACAGTGTGCATCCCTGGCATGTACAGGATCTTAGAAGAAAGGTTTTCCATTTTTCCCCATTCAGTATAATACTAGCTGTGGGTCTGTCATATATGGCTTAATTTCATTTATGTATGCTCTGATCTTTATTATTTCCTTTTTTTCTACTAATTTTGGGTTTAGTTTGCTCTTTGCTTTTCTACTTCCTTAATATGCATTGTTAGACTGTTTATTTGAAGCTTTCCCTCTTTTTGGATGCAGGCACTTATAGCTATAAAATTCCTTCTTAGAACTGCTGTATCGCATAGGTTTTGGTATGTTGTTCTTCATATTTGGCTTAATATGACAGACCCACAGGACTACCATACTGAATAGAAGAGTTTGTTTATTTCTTTTAGATTTTACAATTTATAGATGCTCGTACTACTCACACATGTCATATATGGCTTTTGAGGTATGTTTCTTCTATCTGCAGTTTTTTGAGGGGTTTTATCATGAAAGGATTTTGAATTTTATCAAATGCTTTCTTGGCATCAATTGAAATGAACAGAGGTTTTAATCATTCATTCTGCTGTTATGATGTATAACATTGATTGATCTGTGTATGTTGACCATCCTTGCATCCCAAGGATAAATTCCACTTTGTCATGATGAAATGTTCTTTCTAATGTATTGTTGAATTCAGTTTGCTAGTATTTTGTTGAGAATTTTTGTATCAATATTCATCAGAGATTTTGGCCTGTAGTTTTATTTATTTATTTAGATGTGTCTTTGGTTTTGGTATCAGGGTAACACTGGTCTCAAAGAATGAGTTTGGAAGTACTTTCCTCTCCTCTATTTTTCGAAAAAGTTTGAATAGGACTGGCATTAGTTCTTTAAATGCTTGGTAGAATTCAACAGTGAAGCTATTAGGTCTCAGACTTTTCTTTACTGGAAGACTTTTTATTATGGCCTCAATCTTGTTATTGTTATTGATCTGATCAGGCTTGAATTTCTTCCTGGTTAAATCTTAGTTAGGTTGTATGTATCTAGGAATTTATTCATTTCTTTTAGATGTTTCAATTTGTAAGCATATAATTGCTCATAATAACCACTAATAGTCATTTGAATTTCTGCAATATCAGTTGTAATGTCTCCTTTTTCATTTCTGATTTTATTTATTTGGATTTTCTCTCTTTATTTTAAATTAGTCTGACTAAAGGTTTGCCCATTTTGTTTAACTTTTCAAAAAACCAACTTTTTGTTTCATTGATTTTTGTATTGTTTTTTCATTATAATTTCATTTACTTCTGCTCTGATCTTTATTTTTTTCTACTAATTAGATTTAGTTTGCTCTTGTTTTTCTAATTCTTTAATATGCATTGTTAGATTTTTTTTTGAAGTTTTCCCTCTTTTTAAAGTTTTCCCACTTATAGCTATAAAATTCCCTCTTAGAACTGCTGTATCCCATAGGTTTTAGTATGTTGTGTTTCCATTATTATTTGTTTCATAAAATTATTAAATTTCCTTCTTAATTTCTTTATTGACTGGTCATTCAAGAGCATATTGCTTAATTTTCATCTATTTGTATAGTTTCCAAAATTCCTCTTGTTATTGATTTATAGTTTTATTCCATGTGGTCAGAGAAGAGGCTTGATATTATTTCAATTTTTTGAATGTTTTAAGACTGTCTTGTGACCTTACATATGGTCTATGCTTGATAATGATCCATTTGTTGTGTTGAGGAAAAGAATATTTATTCTGCAGCTCTTAGGGGAAATGTCCTGTAAATACCTATTAGATCCATTTAGTCTATAGTGCAGATTAAGTCTGATGTTTCTTTGTTGATTTTCTGTCTGGAAAATCTGTCTAATGCTGAAAGGAGGGTGTTGCAATCTCCAGCTATTATTGTCTTGGGAACTATCTCTCTCTTTAGCTTTAATAATATTTCCTTTATCTTTCCAGTGTTAGGCATATATATATAAATATATATATATATTAATATATATATATATTAATATATATATATTAATATATATATATATTAATATATATATATATATTTTTGAGATGGAGTATTGCTCTGTCACCCAGGCTGGAGTGCAGCGGCATAATCTAGACTCACTGCAACCTCTACCTCCTGGGTTCAAGTGATTCTCCTGTCTCAGACTCCTGAGTAGCTGGGATTACAGGCATGCATCACCACACCCACCTAATTTTTGTGGTTTTGGTAGAGAGGGGGTTTCGTCATTTTGGCCAGGCTGGTCTCAAACTCCTGACCTCACGTGATCCACCCACCTCGCCTCCCAGAGTGCTGGGATTTCAGGACTGAGCCACCGTGCCTGGCTGAGTGCATGTATATTTAACATTATTATACCCTCTTGCTTAATGACTCTTTTATCATTATAGAGTGATCTTTTTCTCTTGTAGTTTTTGTCTTGAAATCTATTTTGTCTAATGTAAGTATAATGACTCTTGCTCTTTTTTGGTTTCCATTGGTATGGAATACCTTTTTCCATTCCTTTATTTTCAGTCTGTATGTGTCTTCATAGAGGAAGTGTGTTTCTTGCACACAACAGATCATTGGGTCTTGTTTTTTCATCCATTCAGTTGGTCTATGTGTTTTGATTGAAGAGTTTAGTCCATTTGCATTCAATGTTATTATTGATAAGTAAGGACCTACTCCTGTCATTTTATTCTTTGTTTTCTGGTATTTTCTTCCTTTTTTCTTTTTCTCCTGTTTTCTTCTAGTGAAGGTGGTTTTCTCTGGTGATGTGATTTAGTTTCTTGCTTTTTTTTTGGTGTATCCATTGTATGCTTTTTGCTTTGATGTTACCATGAAGCTTGCAAAGATTATCTTATAACCTATTGTCTTAATGTGATAACAACTTAGCATTATTTGCATAAGCATACAAACAAGCCAAAAGAAAACTAATGACTGTATGCCTTAATTTTATCCCCCAACTTTTTAACTTCTTGTTGTTTCTATTTATAGCTTATTGTATGATGTCTTGAAAAGTTGTTGTAGTTATTATTTTTGACTGGTTTGTTATTTAGTCTTTCTACTTAGATAGAGTAAGAGTAGTTTATACATCACATTTACAGTGTTATAATACTCCGTGTTTTTCTGTGTACTTGCTATTGCCAGTGTGTTTTGTACTTTCAGGTGATTATTTATTGCTCAGTAATGTCCTTTTCTTTCTGACTGAAATACTTCCTTTAACATCTCTTGTAGGACAGGTATGATATTGATGAAATTCCTCAGCTTTTGTTCATTTGGGAACGTCTTTATTCTCCTTGAGGTTTGAAAGACATTTTTCACCAGACACACTATTCTAGAGTAAAAGTTTTTTTTCCTTCAGCATATTAAATATGTCATACCCCTCTTTCCAGGCCCATAAGGTTTCCACTGAAAAGTCTGCTGCCAGATGTACTGGAGCTCCATTGTGTGTCATTTGTTTCTTTTCTCTTGCTGCTTTTAGAATCCTATCTTTATCTTTGACCTTTGGGAGTTTACTAATTAAATGCCTTGAAGTAGTCTTTTTTGGGTTAAATCTTCTTTGCTTAAGATGTATTCAGTAACCTTCCTGTACTTGGATATTGATATATTTCTCTAGGCTTGGGATATTCTCTGTTATTTCCCCTTTGTTTTGTTTGTTTGTTTGTTTTGATGGAGTCTTGCTCTGTTGCCCAGGCTGAAATGCAGTGGCACAATCTAGCTCACTACAACTTCCTTTTCCTGGATTCAAGTGATTCTCATGCTTCAGTCTCCCGAGTAGTTGGGATTATAGGTATATGCCAGCATACCTGGCTAATTTTTGTATTTTTAGTAGAGACAAGGTCTCACCATGTTGGCCAGGCTTGTTTCAAACTCCTGACCTCAAGTGATCTGCCCACCTTGGCATCCCAAAGTGCTGGGATTACAGGCATGAGCCACTGTGCCTAGCCTGTTATTTTCCCTTTGAATAAACTTTCTACTTCTACCTCTTTATCTACCTCCTCTTTAAGGCCAATGACTCTTAGATTTACCTTTTTGAGGCTATTTTCTAGATCCTATAGGTGTGATTCATTGTTTTTTATCCTTCTTTCTTGTGTCTCCTCTGATGGTGTATTTTCAAATAGCCTGTCTTCAAGCTTACTAATTCTTCTGCTCGAGCAGTTCTGCTACTAAAGGACTCTGATGCATTCTTCAGAATGCCAATTGCATTTTTCAGCTCCATATTTTCTGCTTGATTCTTTTTAATTATTTTAATCTCTTTGTTAAATTTATCTGATTGAATTCTGAATTCCTTCTCTGTGTTATCTTGGATTTCTTTGAGTTTCCTCAACACAGCTATTTTTAATTCTCTGACTGAAAGATCACACATCTCTATTTCTCCAGGATTGGTCCCTGGTGCCTTATTTAGTTCATTTGGTGAGGTCATGTTTGCCTGGATTATGTTGATACGTGTAGATGTTCTTTGGCATCTGTGCTTTGAAGATGTTATTTATCTTGACCTTCACAGTCTGGACTTGTTTGTATCCATCCTTCTTTTAAAGGCCTTCTAGGTGTTTGAAGGGACTTGGCTGTTGTGTTCTAAGCTGTAGCTGCTTTAGGGGGAACCCCAAGCCCATTAACATTGTGATTCTTGCAGACTCATAAAGGTACTGTCTTGAGGGTCTTGGACAAGATCCAGGAGAATTGCTGGATTACCAGGAAGAAACTCTTGCTCTCTTCCCTTACTTTCTTCCAAACAAAATTTCCCTCTGTGTCCTGAGCCACCTGAAGCTAGGGATGAAGTGACATAAGCCACCCTTGTGGCCACCATTACTATGACTGTGATGGGTCATACCTGAAGAGAGCACAGCATTGGGTCTTGCCCAAGTCCTGCTGTAACCACTTCCTGCCTACTGCTTATGTTCACTGAGGGCCTTGGGGTTTTATGATCAACAGGTAGCAAAGCTAGCCAGACCTGTGTCCTTCCCCCTCAGGCCCTGGGTAGATCAATAGATGCTGTTCGGGAGCCAGGGACTAGAGTCAAAATCATTAGAAGTCTACCTGGTGTTCTATTATACTGTGACTGAGCTAGCACTCAAACCACAAGACACAATCCACTCTTCCCTCCACTTTCCAAAAGTAGAGGAGCCTCGCCCGTGGCCACTGCTACCACAGACCCACAGGAAGTACTGTGAGACTACTGCTGGTGTTCCCTTAAGGCCCAAAGACTTTTTAGTCAGCTTGTGGTGAATGCTGTCTGACCTGAGACTCACTCTTCTGAGCAGCAGGCTCCCCTCTGACCCAGGGTAGGTCCAAAAATGCTGTCCAAAAGCCAAGTTCTAGAATCGAGGATGCCAAGGGCCTACTTTGTGCTCTATGTTCCTATGGCTGAGCTGGTAATTAAGATGCAAGACAAAGACCCCTTTACTTTTGCCTCTGCTTTTCTCATATGGATGGGGTCTTGCCCCAAAGCTAGCACATCTGGGAATGTGCTGAGTCTCACCTGAAGCCAGCAAGACTTAGTATCTTGCCCAAGCTCCTTGACTTAGTAGCTGGGTATTGCTGCTGGTTATCCAAAGCCTAAGAGCTCTTTGGTTAAAAGGTGATGAATGCTGCCAGGACTGGCTTCTTCCCTTCAAGGGAGCAGGATCCCTTTTGGCCTAGGGTGTGTCTAGAACTATCCATGAGCTAGGATCTGAAAAGGGGGCCTTATGCTTCTCACCCAGGCCCTATCCTGCTGTGGCTGAACTGGTATCTGAGATGCAAGACAACGTCCTTCCCACTCCTCCTTCTCCTCTCCTGCCCCAGGCAGTGGAAAGGTAGCAGGTTCCCTCTGGCTTAGGGTATGTCTAGAAATGTCATCTGGGAGCTAGGGCCTGGAATGGGGGCCTCATGACTCTCGCCAGTGTTTTAGCCTGCTGTGGTTAAGCTGGTATCCAAGATGCAAGACAAAGTCCTTGCCACTCTTCCCTCTCCTCTCTTCAAGTAGAAGAAGTGGGTGTCTTTTGGAGCCAGAAACTATGTAGCTTGGAGTTAGGGGAGGGATGATGCTAGTGCTCCCTTAGCCACCCTGGTTGGTGTGTCAGTATGACACTTGCCCCCTCCCAGGCTGCTGTTTTTGTGCATAGTTCAACACTAGAACTCACCCAAGATTTTTACAACTTAGACTGCATTTCAAGTTCATTTAGCAATACAGTGCTCTGCAGCACAAGGTGGAGAGGTTTGCAGGAACTCAAGTTCAGACTGCTGGGATTGGCGATTTCCCCTGGTTAGTGCTGGTGTAAATGCTCGTTTGGTGGGCAAGCATCAGCTAAGTTTGGTCCAGTTTTCCTTTCTGCTCTAACAGGACAGTACTGAGTTCAATGCCTCAAAATTGCTGTGTTCTCCCTCCCCCAGTCAGAGCCACTCTGTTCTTCACACCGTTCTGCCACTGCAGGGGGTGGAAAGGGGTAGTGTTGGCAATTCAGGGCTGCTTTTTCTATCTTTTCAGTGCCTCTTTCAGCAATAAGAAAACCAGGTACTATGAGCATTTCACTGATTTTTTATTCTTATACAGGTGTTTTTTCTTTTTCTATGTAGATAGTTGTTAAATTGGTGTCCTTGAGGGGGCAATGATTGGCAGAGGCTTCTATTCTGCCATCTTGCTCCACATTTCTCCCAAATTTTATTCTTTTGCTTTTGGATACCCAGTTTTCCAGTACTATAGATTAACTAACCATACATGTATGAGTTTGAGTTTATTTCTGGGCTTTCTCTTCCATTCCATTGGTCTATATGTCTGTTTTCACACCAAAACTATACGTTAATTATTGTAGCTTTGTAAGATATTTTGAAATTAGGATGTGTGACACCTCTAGCTTTGCTTTACTTACTCAGTATTGCATTGGTTTTGGTGTTTTTGTGATTCTTTTTTTTTTGAGATGGAGTCTCACTCTGTTACCCATGCTGGAGCTCAGGGGCACAGTCTCAGCTCACTGAAACCTCCACCTCCCAGGTTCAAGCAATTCTCCTGCCTCAGCCTCCTGAGTAGCTGGGACTACAGGTGTGTGCCACCATGCCCAGATAACTTTTTGCATTTTTAGTAGAGACAGGGTTTCACTGTGTTAGCCAGGATGGTCTTGATCTTCTGACCTTGTGATCCACTTGCCTTGGCCTTCCAAAGTGCTGGGATTACAGGTGTGAGCCACCACTCCTGGCCCATCTTTTGTGATTCTATACAAATTTTAGGGTTTCTTTTACTTCTCTGAAAAATATCATTGAAATTTTACTACAGATTGCATTGAATCTCTAGATCACTTCGGGTAGTATGAGCATCTTAACAATATTGATTCTTCTATCCATGAAAATGGGATGAAAATTTCATTTATGAGGGAACATGGGCAAAGCAAACTCCCAGAGTGTTTGCTGTGTTCTAATGGAGCACACTGCTGGCTGCTCAAACTGCTGCCATGGTATTTGGCACATGTGAATTCTGCCTCTGAGAAGCTGCTGAATTGTGTGCTCTGAATGCATCCTCTGCCCTTTCCCCAGGCCCTCACCCAGGGCTGGGACCCATACTTGGGTGTGGAGATTGGGGTGTCTGAGTGCAGAAAAAGTCAGAATGACAACTGATGAAAACAGAAGAGTGTGAGAGAATGCCCAGGATCTTAATAGTGGTTGTCTCTGGGAGGGTAGTTTTTACATTGTTGTATTGTGCTTTGTCTAAGTTTTCTGAAATAAACAAATGGGAGGGAAAGGTTGGAAATGGTTGTTTAAATATATATAGGAAAGAAAAGCTAGATTCAAAAACTCTTATGACAGCAGTGTATTTTCAAAATGTCCAGGACAGAAAGTGCCCCACCCCATGAGTGGGATCCACTGACCTAAGGAACAGCTGTGTCCCTAGAGGGGCTGCAATGAACCCACCCCAGCATCAATAAGCATTAGGATTACCCAATTAGTTCCACTTGCTGTAGTGCCATGCTCACCAAACAACATTCTGATAATAATTTAGTATCCCAAGAAAATTGTCTTCAGGGAGAAGCTGCACTCACTGAACACGAGCATCCATCTTCCTGTTAGTTACATTTTCTTCATTAAAAATTAATATATTAGCTTTCTGTATTTGGTTTTTGAGATGATGGAACTTTTTTTCAGATCCCAGCTGAGAACAACAATCCTCTTTCGGTCTAGCTAATGTGTTTGCCGTAGTGCGTCCTGGGGCAGACACAGGCTCTGCTTCTCATCTGGTAGTGGGAAGGGAATTTGAGTTTCAGTGAACAACTGTAACCAATTATTGGAGTCATTGCAGAAGATCAAATATTTCATTGAAACAATGTCAGAGAATAGAAAGGTTTAATTAGACAGGGTTATGGACCCCTTTTCATTGAAATTGTATTTATTCAAAGATTATCTGTAGCATTTTAAATTTAATTCCTTAATATAACAGTGGAGACAAATAGAAACCTGCAAAACAATTATAACAGTTCATCAAAGCATTCAAGAAGGATATATAACTGATCAAAAAGCTCAGATAACCTATATTTCCTATCCTGGCAATAGGGCTGCAGAGGAGCAGAAAGAACAGGCACTGTACCCTGTCTGACTAGGTAGGTGATGGGATAACACCATGAGCCTCCATTCATTCTGCATCATTAATTCTGACCACTGCTCTAACCCCATTTTTCTGTAGTGTGACTAATCAAATATATATATATATATATATATATATATATATATACACACATACTTATATATATATACACACATACATAAAATTGTACATTATATAGTTATATATATATATATATATATATTAGATATAGATAAATGGAGTTGATTTATTGTCACTTTTTCCTGTAGTCTAATACTCAGTGGCCTCCTACCTCTAAGCAACCTTGAGGTTCATTGTACTACATGAGAAAAAGGTAGTCCTGCCTAAAAAAGTCATTTAAATTTCAATTCTTAGGGTTTTTTGCTTAACCAATTTTGTAAGTTTAAAAGTATTTAAAGGCAAACTTTATGGAGATAGAGATGGTATTTCTAAGTTCTAAAGCTCCCTTCTTTAACAGACCAATGCTTGATGGGTCTTAGGTGGGAGGAGGCCTGTGAGAAAAGACGGGAAAATGAGAAGCCCAATATTTTCAACCCTTTCAAATTTATGAAAAGGACAAGGGAATCAAAGGTAAGTTTTAGAGGGTAAGATCTTCATTTTGTTCCCTTCTGAAGCCCAAGCCTTGAGCTAATAGGAACATAGGAACATTAAAGTGAGTCACTATTGAGGCATTCACAACCCTCAGGCTCAGGGCTGCTTTCCCAAGAGAAGCTGGAGGAGGCAGAAGCCACCTGGGGAGCCTGGCCTTCTACTTGGCTCCATGTCCACATGGCATCAGAGTAGTGAAGCAGGGGGAGCTGACAGGACAGGTGAGCCTGGGGCCGTGCTCCTGGCTCCTCCAAAGCCTCATCCTGCCCGCAAGGATGCCTGTGTGCCCTGTTCAAGCAATGGGAAGTACTGGGAGAGCCAGAGTACCAACAGGATTAAGAGGCTCCCATGAGAAGGGTTTTTATAAAGGTGCAGGTAGCTGGGACCCAGACTCCAGGGATGAGTACCAGTGCAAGACCTGAGAAGGCTATAGGAAATGGGCCATAACAGTGGTTACCAGTTAAGGGTATAGATCAGATGAGCCACTCCTATAGCAGCAAGCCCCAGAAGATACCCACTGCAGGAACGCTGTAAGGCTCCTGATCCATCTCTTAGGAAGGAGAAAGATGGCAGAGCAGCACTCTTGAAGCCTGAGAATTTACCAGAGACTGTGTCATCCAAAAATATATGATTTATGCCAGGCCCCATAGGAAATTGATCTTAAAATAATCTTATTACTTAACCAAAAGGAGAATGTTTAAACCCTAAGAGACAGAAACTTTAATTGGCAGGTTAATTAGCAAGTATCTAGAGAGGGTGGAGGCCTATAGGAAATTAACTACATCTTCCTTGTACGCATGAATATATAGTCTGAGTTCTTTGTAACTCTGCTACATTGGCTAAGTAAACAAATGTGAAGCCCCAAGGAAAGTTCTTTCTTTTACTTTTGTTTTGATTGCCAATTGTGCTTAGTCAGGGAGGCAAAGGGCTGGGGGTACCCAGTCTACCTAACTTGCCCCACCCCGTGTCCATGACCTCAGTCACTGTCCACCCTTTCAGGTTGTGCCTGTGAATATTCCCATCACCCCACAGTGAATCATTCCCTAGACCTCTTCCTCTTCCCCTGCTCACAGTGGGTAAAAAAATAAGGAAATGCATTACCTTCCCTAACTGAAAGTCCAGAGGCTTCAGGCTTCATTGATTCAGTGGCTCAGCAATGCTACTGAGTCCCCGATTTTTTGTTCTGTCTCTCGAGTCCATTATCATTAGTGCTGTCTCAGCTTTCAGCCTGGTGGAAGTTGGCTGTAGCAGTTCTAAGAGTCGCATGCAGACAATGTCTTAAGGAAGCTAGACCATTTCCTCCTGTGTGTCCCGAAAGCTCTCATCAGACTTCTCTCGAGTCAAGACTCATCAGCAGAATTTTGTCACTAGCCTTTTCTAAGCCAAATGCCAGCAAGGGTAATAGGATTACAAAGATAAAGTTAAACTAATTATCTTCAATAAAACTGGTATTATGACATCAAAAAGAAATAATCAATTGCCCCTTCCCTATTTTCCTGCTCCAGTAATGTATGATTAATTTATTCCTCCCTTTGAAGTTTTTGGTTATTCTTGGGGTGGGGGGGTGGGGGGGGTGGGAAAGTGGCATGTTCCTCAACCTTTTTCAAAACCTTTGAGCTGTTAGCATCCTACTCATTCTGTGTGTTAGAAGTGACCAGTGATGAGTGGAGAGGATGGAAGAACTCTAGATACCGTAAGGGTAGAGTCAGGTAAAAACTCATGAGTAGGTCTTAATTTCAGACAGTACCTCACCGTGTTTCTTCTTCTCTTAATGTCACTTTTTAAACATTTTTTTAAAATTTATATATATTTTTTCTTTTTGTTGACTCTCAGTATGGATCTCTTAATGTCACTTTTTAAAACTTTTAAATTTTTATTTATTTATTTGAGACAGGGTCTTGCTCTGTTGCCCAGGCTGGAGTGCAGTGATGTGCTCTTGACTCACTTCACCCTCTGCCCTTCCAGGTTCAAGTGATTCTCCCACCTCAGCCTCCCTAGTAGCTGGAACTACAGGGGCATGCCACCATGTCTGGCTAATTTTTGCATTTTTTTGGTAGAGGTGGAGTTTCACCATGTTGGCCAGGCTGGTCCCCACCTCCTGACCTCAATTGATCTGCCTGTCTTGGCCTCCCAAAGTGCTGCTGGGATTACAGTCATGAGCCACCACGCCTGGCCTCCTTTTTTTTTTTTTTTAAAAAAAGGAACATCTATCAGTGTAAGAGCTTATCTTTCACTAGCTTTTGCAGCTTATTGTGCCAAAAAGTTATCTGCCTCATTATCTGATTGACAGTACCAAGTTGTCTCCTATGAACTGCAGTTGCCCTTGCTCAATCTAATTGTAGGTTTCAATTTTCCCTTACCAGCTTGACTGAAGCTGGTTGGTGATAGAATGAAACTGTCCCACTGCTTGTTAAGTATTTACAGGAGTGAAACATGCAAAGGCTGCAACCATGGGCAGAGAAGAGGCAAGATCTGTGTCCAAATGAGGAGCACAGAGATGAGCTGTGAGAAGCAGGGAGGAAAACAATCCCCTGGCAGCAGCTTGCGCAGGTTCGCAGTGCCAGACTCAATGGGGCTTGCCTCTAATTATCACTGGAAGCAGAACTCCAAGAATTTGGAATAAAATAGGAAATGACTTGGACTTTATTTGTACAAGGTATAGCTCACTTGATAGCTGCAAAGTTCCAATATAGTCCTAAATGGTGAACTATCATTTTAATTCCAATTATATGGGTATGAAATATTAGCCATATCAGAAGGTGCATATATTCATTTAATAAACAGAAGAAAACATTAACAAGATTATTTTTCCAGTTAAAAATGTAAAATCTGTACTTTACTAAAAAGTTGTAAGAATAAAATAGTAGTAATTCCAATACCACCATTGCTAATAATTGCTTTGTCTTAGTGTGGTTGTTTTTCCGTATGTATGAATTGTGTCTATAACACATACATACACACACAAACATACATATACTTTGATTGCAAAATGTACTTAATCAGGGCAGCAAATGGCCTCCTGTATGTTTATGTGCAATTGGTAATACACTGCATACAATTTGTAAATGGATTTTTTTCACTTAAAAGTATATCATGGATTCGATCCAAGATGGCCGATTAGGAACAGCTCAGGATTGCAGCTCCCAGTGAAAGCGCAGAGGGTGAGTGGATGCCGCATTTCCAGACGGATTTTTATTGCCCACAGACTAGGAGATTCCCAGGCGGAGGAGCCCTAAG